>JBAMNC010000913.1:600000-839934 GCA_037902135.1 Cetoscarus ocellatus | reverse complement strand
TTTTTTCAAAATCTGACCAGAGGGAGAAATGCTCATAACTCATTTTTCAGGTGAAATATGACAAAACTTTCTGCACCAGTGTGTTCTCCTGCCCAAAAAGATCCCAAAAAGTCACTTTTTTAAACTTTTTTTTTTTGGTGTTAGAAATGGCAAAAAAGTCATATGTTAGCATGTCGTTTTTTTCAAAAATCTGCATGGAGGGAAAATGCTCATAACTCAATTTTTAGGTGAAATATGACAAAACTTTCTGCACCAGCATGCTCTCCTGCCCAAATGATCCCAAAAAGTCACTTTATAAAACTTTTTTTTTGGTGTCCGAAATGGCAAAAAAGTCATATGTTAGCATGTCGTTTTTTTTTCAAAAAACTGACCACAGGAAAAAAAGCTTATAACTCATTTTTGAGGTGAAATATGACAAAACTTTCTGCACCAGTATGTTCTCCTGCCCAAAAAGATCCCAAAAAGTCACTTTTTAAAACTTTTTTTTTTGGTGTCCGAAATGGCAAAAAAAGTCATATGTTAGCATGTCGTTTTTTTCAAAAATCTGCATTGAGGGAAAATGCTCATAACTCATTTTTTAGGTGAAATATGACAAAACTTTCTGCACCAGCATGCTCTCCTGCCCAAAAAGATCCCAAGAAGTCACTTTTTAAAACTTTTTTTTTTGGTGTCCGAAATGGCAAAAAAGTCATATGTTAGCATGTCGTTTTTTTCAAAAAACTGACCACAGGAAAAAAGCTTATAACTCATTTTTTAGGTGAAATATGACAAAACTTTCTGCACCAGCATGTTCTCCTGCCTGAAAAGATCCCAAAAAGTCACTTTTTAAAACTTTTTTTTTTTTGGTGTCCGAAATGGCAAAAAAGTCATATGTTAGCATGTCGTTTTTTTCAAAAATCTACATTGAGGGAATATGCTCATAACTGATTTTTAAGGTGAAATATGACAAAACTTTCTGCATCAGCATGCTCTCCTACCCAAAACGATCCCAAGAAGTCACTTTTTAAAAATTTTTTTTTTTGGTGTCCGAAATGGCAAAAAAGTCATATGTTAGCATGTCGTTTTTTTAAAAAACTGACCTGAGGGAGAAATGCTCATAACTCACTTTTTAGGTGAAATATGACCAAACTTTCTGCACCAGTATGTTCTCCTGCCCGTAAAGATCCCAAAAAGTCACTTTTTAAAACTTTTTTTTTGGTGTCTGAAATGGCAAAAAAGTCATATGTTAGCATGTCGTTTTTTCAAAAAACTGACCTGAGGGAAAAATGCTTATAACTCATTTTTTAGGTGAAATATGACAAAACTTTCTGCACCAGTTTGTTCCCCTGCCCGTAAAGATCCCACAGAGTCACTTTTCAAAACTTTTTTTTTGGTGTCCGAAATGGCAAAAAAGTCATATGTTAGCATGTTGTTTTTTTTCAAAATCTGACCAGAGGGAGAAATGCTCATAACTCATTTTTCAGGTGAAATATGACAAAACTTTCTGCACCAGTGTGTTCTCCTGCCCAAAAAGATCCCAAAAAGTCACTTTTAAAACCTACCTTTGGTGTCCGAAATTGCAAAAAAGTCATATGTTAGCATGTCGTTTTTTTCAAAAATCTGCATGGAGGGAAAAATTCTTATAACTCATTTTTTTAGGTGAAATATGACCGAACTTTCTGCACCAGCATGTTCTCCTGCCAAAAAAGATCCCAAAAAGTCACTTTTTAAAACTTTTTTTTTTGGTGTCCGAAATGGCAAAAAAGTCACGTTAGCATGTCGTTTTTTTTTTGGTTTTTTTTGTTTTTTTCCAAAAAACTGCATGGAGGGAAAAATGCTTACAACTCATTTTTTTCTTAGGTGAAATATGTTCAAACCTTCTGCACCAGCATGTTCTCCTACCTGAAAAGGTTCATCAGTAAAGCCTAGTTTTGCTCCAGTTGACCATAATAGTCCATGTACTCCAAATTTGAAGAGTGGTAGAGCTGGACTCTGCTTTGAGGTAGACGAGAGCTTTTTTGGACAGCAGGACTAATCATGACAGAAGTACCAGCCAACAGAGCTCAGGACAAACCTCAATAATCACCTACAAAATCTGCAAATCATCCTCTGACCACAGACTTCCTGGATGTAAAACAATCTTCATGCTCCTGCAGAAAACACATTATTCAAGATCTTGATGTTTTAGCCTCGACTTTGAAAATAAATAATAATAATTATTACTATTATTATTGTTCATCAAATATTCCTTACATTTTCAACATTTTATCATTGTTGTCCTCGAAGTGTGTTCTGGCCCTTATCTGTTTCCAAACGGTTTGTGAGTGAAATATTTCCCACTCCAATCGATCCACTTTGTTCGTAAAGTACAAATACAAAAAAAAACATGATGTGGACCAGGGGTGGCACATTTGACCAAAGGTAGTTGGAGAGTAAGGATATTGCACTGGATTTTACATTTGCTTACTAATAAACTGACAAATATCAGAGGTGAAAACTGTGAAAAATGTTAATTCTGCAGGATCTGATGGAGCAGTGCCCGAAAGGCAGGGACTCCCCTGTCACTGCTAGAGACTAATGTTCTTCATCCATTTCTTTCTTATTATTATACTTACGCCACTTTAAACCTTAATTTGACCTCCTAAACACCCTCAAAAACTCAACAAAATTGGCACACACCCAAGATCTGGTCAAAAATTTGATAAAATGAAAAAAAATCACCCTCAAAATGCCAAAATATGATCTCTAGCGCCACCTAGGCACACTAAAATGGCCCTCACCATGGAAAGGAATGTCGTAGAGAGATCAAGCCAATGCCGAAATGTTTGTCTCATTGAGACCCAAAAATCATGTGCTGATACCCCAGATCTCAAACAGGAAGTTGGCAATTTGGCTTTCAAAATAAGACCTTACCCTAAAATACCCACTGCACACCTTAATTTAACCCCTAAACATGCTCAAAGCCCTCCAAAGTTGGCACACGCCAGATTGGGTGAAAAATTTAATAAAATGAAACCCCCAAAGTCCTACAGCTCTCAAACTTAACTGGATGTAATCCTGATGAGTTTCCTACATTTTGATGATATTTTTAGAGATTAGGTCATAATTGTGGCATCTGTGAGGAGTTGTTTCAAACAGTTTCACTCAGCTCAGTCTCTTTTTATTTTTAATTTATTAGACACCAAACTTCATCAACCTGTCTGATTATTGTAGTTTACTTTGTACTTTGGGTTACTCAGAAAGTACTCAGTAAAAGTGCCTCCCATTGCCTATGCAGGTAGTCCAGGGAGAACAAAATAAGTTTTAAATGAATAACAGCCTCTTTCTTCTTTTGTTTTAAGGTTACTTGTACTCCCAGGATGTGAGTCAGATCTGGAGGGTGGCCGAGGCGTTGGAGGTGGGTATGGTTGGAGTCAACGAGGGTCTGCTATCCACCCCTGAGGCCTCATTCGGCGGGGTCAAGCAGTCCGGTTTGGGCCGTGAAGGCTCCAAGTACGGCGTGGACGAGTACCTGGAGGTGAAGTACATGTGCTTCGGAGGCTTGAAGCTCTGAGAGAGTCGAGCAGTAATCATCACAGGAGCTCGCAGCTGCAGTGTTCGGGTTGCAGACTGTCCTTAAAAATAACTAAAATCAAAACTAGACTGTTATTTAGGAAAATAAAGATGGTACATATTTACAACAGCAACATCGTAGTGTGCCAAGAGACAGTTTTGTTGTGCTGCCAGGAGGCGAAACAGGGTCCTCCTCATTTCTCCTTCACTGCCTTTTTATGTTCAGATGTTCTCATGCAGGATTTTCATTAAGGCAATAAAATTAATAACATGTTAGTGGATGTCAGTGTCTTACATCAGCTGATTGTTTTTTAAACCTCTAATATGGAGTACATGTCGAAAAGTGAATCAGAAATCTTGAAATAAAGTTAAAAAAAAAATGAATTTAAGGATCAAAAGTTATTGAAGTGTTGAAGACAAAATATCTGAAATGCTGGATTTTGACTGATCAGGTGTAAAAAAAACCCAAAAAACAGTAGTATCATCTATGACAGTGTTTCAGGGTCCATATTAAAAATAAGAGCTATAACTGTCCAGAGAAAAAAAGTCCTTACTTTAATCACATAGTCAGTTGTAAATTAATGTGAAACTAAACTAGGTATAAGTTTTATTAATTTAAGTGAATGAAATATAAAGTAAAAAAAAAACCCAATATATTTGATGTAACAAACTTTATAAAATTCAGAACAAAAGTAAGATTTTTTTTTTATTTTAAGAGGTTGTTCAAATAAGAAACAAAAACAGAAGCTAAAGTATTAAAAACTGAATTTATGGATCAAAAGTTATAAAAGTGTTGAAGATGAATTATCTACGAGTGTTTCAATGTAAATCGTAAAAGTAAGAGTTGTATTCATCTTGAGGAAAAAAGTTCAGAATTTATGAAAGTCAAATAGGTGTCTGTGGTAAATTAATGTGAAACTAAACCTGATTTTTTTTAATGTTTAAAGTCTTAAATTAACATGTTAGGAATTATATCATTAAGTTAAAATAACAATAAAATGTCACAAACTCAAAAACTTTAAGAAAAACACAATTAAAACAAATTAATTTAAGAGGTTGTTCATATAAGAAACAAAACAGTTTTTTTTTTTACATTAATTCATAAAAAATTACACGAACAAAACCACAATCTTGAAGTTTAGAAAGTCATAAACGAAGGATAAAACTTATTTTCAAGGAACAAAAAAAATGTGTTTGAAAAAAGCGCTGAAACTTTGCATGTATAAAAGCTGAAAACCTTCGGAAAACTTTCATAAAATCTGTATTTAATTTCTAGGAAGTTCAAGACCTTGTAATTCTAGAAATTCCTATAATTTTTCTTGTTAATTTAGGACATTGTGTTCTCAAAGTCAGAGCTTTTCCTTTAAAATTTACAGCTCCCTTTGATTTTTACTTTTATTTAGACTTATCCTTGTGAAACTTAAATTATCCATGTAATGCGTCTGACAGTTTTAATGTAAATGCCCAAAATAACTGATAAAATTAAATAAAAATTCACACAAATATGGCATTTAAGTTAATTTTATTACTGGCCTTACAGAACAACAGCATTTGAACTGCAACATAGACTAATTTACATGAAACAGATGCATCAGGTACAGATTTTATTGTAAAATGTTGATTCACAACACCTGAAATATTCACTGTCAAATTTTCTCACATATTTTATGGAGTCAAAATGTTTCCTGTAGCAAAAAAGAAGCTTAAAAATGCACAATTCAGTGGACATAGTAAAACTAAAAGAAAGCACAAAAAACCCTTTTCTAGATTTTTCTGAAATCTTTTTTTGTATTCAACATCCTGACATCCCGTTAAAATCTGAAAACTGTATTTTTTTAAACTAAAACATGTTTTTGGTTATGTTCTGTTTGGCTGCTTGTTAAAACAGGGTCTAAAATAATTAAGGACTGAACAGTTTGGTCGTTAATAATTAAAGGAGGAATTTCAGTTTGTGTTGTGACAGCACTGAAGATGTTTTTTTTTTAACATCTGTTAGAGATCAGAGAAAATACAAAAAAAATACATAAACAGATATTAATGTTAAAAACCATGCCTGATAATCATGCATGTCTGCATGCCCCTCATTCCTAGAAGAAAACAATGTTTTTGTGTATTAATGTTTGGAGGGAAAAGACCACGTAGATCAAATTAATGAATCAATAATTCCTTAAAGCTCATCAGCCTCCTGTGTTCAGACATGTGGGTCATTCGTGGTTATTGGTGTCATCACCATCCCCAGGATATAACTTAGTATTTTACCTTAGATATCAAAATTTAATCTCTAAAATGTTTTTAATATTGATTTAAGTATTTAGTAAATAACTTACTCTTAAAGATGTTCAATAGGATGGAAGATCTGTTGTAAAGTTATAATTATTAAAGGTAGGGATGCACAATATTATCGGCACAATATCACCATAATTATCCCAATTATCGGCCATAATACAGTATAAAAGTACCATAATGTTGACCTCATTATCACTGATTTTATAACTCAAAAGTGTCATTTATCAATAATAACATGCTGTTTTTCCTGCTTCACATCGCTTCCATCATAAATAGACTGTCACCATGAAAGAGCAGATCAATTTAAGTAAAGTGGAGGCTTTGTGTGCTTAGAAAAAAATCAAGATCAATGACTTTTGAAATATTGTCAAAAATCCAATATCCTGCATCCCTAATTGAAGTACTTACACTCAACCAGGTCAAGCCTTTAAATCTTCAGCATGCCACTGAAAAAACTTGAAAAATATGTTCATTCTTTTCAGATCAGGACACTAAAATGTCAAATATAACCAGTAATGACCCAAACAATTGATGTTATATTTTATATCGTTGGAAAGCCTGATTAGTCACCTTTACAGCGAGGTATGACTTGGAAAGATCGTGCATTCATCGAATGAGAAGCGAAGCTAAACGTGAAGGTAGCACCCCTCAAAAAAAAGTGCCATAATCTCTCTTCCCCTTGAAGAAAGCCTACGGTTCCTTAGTGAGTCAAGGGTGAGTACCTGGTCTTACTTGGTCCTAAGTGTGGAAATGGTACCAGGGCTGACACCAAATAATCCTGCCACTCTGGACCAGAACACCAGCTTCCAGCTGAAGGAGATTTTGGCACATTTTTTGGGCGCTACCCACACGTTTGGCTGTGCTGCTCATTCTACAAATGCACCATCCTTACAAGTCATACCTCGCTCTAAGAGTGACTAATCAAGCTTTCCAACGATATTAAACACAACAGTAATTGGTATAATTGACCAAAAAGATGTTTCCAAACTTTATTTGAAGAGTTTATCATTTCATTGACGACCAGAAGGTTAAATTTGTTGTTTTAGCTGAATAATACAGATATTACAGATCAAATTATGTCTCTGAACACTGAAGGATTTTAACAAGGGAATTAATATTAAATAATTAAGAAAGAAATCCTCATCTCTACTGCAGTAATCAGATTACTTTTCCTGTAGATAAACAAGTGAAAAAGCAGCTTTTCTATTTGAGCCATGAGTTAAAGTAAAGTATCGCTCACAAATATCAAAAGTGCCATTTCATTGTTTTTTTTAGCCTTTTTTTAAAAAGCTTAAGGTGTCTTTTTCTTGTTTTTTTTTTTTTGGTTGAAAACAAACTGAATCATCTGTCTTTGCTGACCTCTAGTGGTTAAACTCTGAGAAAAATGTCAGATTGTGGGCTTGTCTCGCATCAGTGCATGTATTTCTTTTATCTGAAACTCAATAATGAAGAAACAGTTTGATAAGACTGAGCTCAAAGTTTGTTTCTACAGTGAATGACTTCATAACTTGTTGAGTACTGATACTTTTTGTCATCATAATTGTTTTGTAAAGTGGTCTTTGTCTGAATTGTAATATACTGTTGTAGTTAGAGCAGATTTAAACAGAAAATAACTTTTGTATTTCTGACCTAAATGGAGAATTAAAGATTTTATTGTAATAAAACATCTGGTCAAGTGTGTTTTTATGGTATTTAAGATCATTTGGAGACTTTAGACGAGTCAGAAGTTGATTTCTTACCTCTATTGTGGAGACTCATTTTTTTAGGGTTGGATTGATGTTAAAGTAAGAGACAGTCAAGCTCAAAAGCTTTCCAGATCTTCTTCTTCATTTGCTGCTTCTCGTGTTTTCAGTCTCTGAGCGAAGACAGACAAACTCAATCTTTCAGTATCAGGCAGCAGGGAGGAAGGAGTCCCCACAATGTCTGAAATTCCTCCTTAAATGTCTCCATTTTGGGTCTTTAAGTGCTAATTCAGCTCAAGAAGGTTGTCCATCATGAAACCGTCCTCCTGTCCCTCCACGTTTCATCCTCACATCTTCATAGTCCTGCAGGTTTTGTCCTACCATGTAATAAACTCCTTCAGTACCTCAGAAGCCAAACCCGAAGGCCCTCAGACTGCAAACTCTCGAATGTCCCGTCAGCCGAAGGCATTCCCATTGCGTGCGTTCTGGCTGCAGAGGCGGTTCCTGCTGCGGGTGGGTCGGTCCCGGCTGAAGATGGTGTCCTGGTCGCTGTCGAGCTCCGACTCGGACATCATCAGGCTGGAGTTGTGCTCTGTGCTGCGATGTTTGATACCTGCAGACAGGAGAGGGGTGGAAGTGAATTATTATTATTATTATCTTTGTTATTTTATTATATGTACATTGTTAATTAGTGGCTTATAAAAAAGAGGAAGATCTTCTTTCTGCTCCATTTCATTTATTAGGGTTCAAACCCCGAAGGGGTAGAACCCTATTGTTTTTGCTCAGGTTTTTTATTATTATTTGTTGTCTGCCACTTAGGCCAAAATTCCTGTGAGCTGGAATGGGCCAGAAAGCCGAAACTTGGCCAAAACATTGGAAATGATGTGCCGCAACTTCGCCTAAATCATGAGCCAAGTCAGCCACAAGGTGGCGCTGTAATTAAGGCTCAAAGTCCGGTTTTTGGAAAGGCCACGCCCCTAACACGGTATGTATAATTGACTTAAAAATTGTCACACAAGTCAAGCTCAATGTGCTCTACAAAAAAGCCTCAAGAACCCCTAAAGTCCGCCTAATTAGATTTTTTGCCAATTTGCCTAATTTGAAAAACAGTGAAATGAATAGAAAGTGAGAAAGATTGACTCAATCAACACCAAATCTGGGGTATGGCCTCAGGAGAAAAAAATCAAACCAAAACATCTTTGCTGTTGGGCGGAGCTTAAACTTAAGTGGTGATAACTCCAACACACTTAGCCCAATCATCACCAAATTTGCTGTGTAGGTTCAAAATGAGACTGGGAAGCTGCCTGTAAAAGGATTTAGAGCTCAACCCATAGGGGGCGCTATAAACACCTCATGTTTATATCTCAAAGACCATTGGGTGGAATTTCACAGTATTTGGTGTGCATGTTCTAGGCAACAGTATTAGCTAAAATCTTGGGATATGTGTTTATCTGTGAAAGTGGGCGTGGCCTATTGGTTTTTAACCATTTGTGGTGAACTGGAATGACCTAGAGACACGAAACTTAATTTGTCAACTATAAATGATGTCTGAATGCTGCACAAACAGTTTTATCAAAATTGGCCAAAAGGGGGCGCTATAAAATAGAGTGCCAAAACTTGAGAGGCTCTCCCTGCCGCACCGTAAGTCCTGTCGACTTGAAATGTCACATACACCTTCACCTGATAGACCTCTACAAAAAAGCCTCTTGCACCACCAACGCAGTTGTTACGGATTTTTGCCTAATTTGAATAATGTCAAAAACACTAAAATGAATAGAAAGTTTGAAATATTAATGCTATTAACACCAATGTTTGCATATGGCATCGGGGGACTGAAACAGTCATTTCTACTACAAATGAGCAGGATCGGCCAAAAAACATAGCCACCGTGAACTAAAATATCCTTGCAGTGGGTGGGGCTTATTGAATATTGCCTTCTCTTCATTTGTGGAGAGCTTGAATGACCTACAGACACAAAACTTGGCAGGTCAACTGTAAATGCTATCTAAATGCGGCAAATAAAATTTGATGCCAATCGGGCCTGATGGGGGCGCTCTATCATAGAGCAAAGTGTGCAAAATTTTCCAGGCTCTTCCTACCACACCACAAGGGCTAATGGCTTGACATTTCAGATAACATTTAACCAGATAAGCCTCTACAAAAAACTTTTTGAACCATGACCATGGTTATTATGCTTTTTTGCTAATTTGTATAATGTTGAAAAACAGTAAAATAAATAGGATCTGTCAAATATTGATTCAATCAACACCAACATCAGTACATGGACTTCGGGGACAACCCCTCAACTTTCTGTTATAGATGAGCCTGATAGATTGAAAAACATGGCCTCCACAGACCAAAACATCTTTGATGTTGGGCGGAGCTTAAACTTGACTGGTAATAATTTAAACACCCTTTGCCTGATTATCACCAAATTTGGTGTGTAGGTTCACAATGGGACTGGGATGCTGCCTATACAAGCATTTTTAGCTGAACCCTTAGGGGGCGCTATAAACACCATATGTGCATATCTCAAAGACCATTGGTTGGAATTTCACCACATTTTGTGTGCATGTTATGGCGGCGAGTATTGACTAATGTCTTCAGTTACATGTTGATCGATGAAAGTGGGCGTGGCCAATTTGTCATTAACTGCCTTCAAGCCACTTAAAGCAAGAACACCACTATTATGGATTTTAGCGAATTTGCATAATGTTATAAACAACAAAGTCAATAGCCCTTCTGAAAATATTACTCTGTCAACATCAAATTTGGTACTTGGCCTCAATGGACAAATCAACATACAGTATCTATTGTAAAAGAGCCATAATATTTTTGATATTGGGCGGAGCTTAAAAATGATTGGTGATAACTCCAATGCCCCTTCCCCTACAACACAATAGGACTGGGAAGTGTTTGATAAAAGCTTTTTGAGCTCAACTCATGGGGGCCCTTTAACATACAATGAAAAATTTTCCAGGCTCTTCTTCCCACACCACAAGTGCTGTTAACTTGAAATTTCACTAAACTCTTACCTGGTAGTCATCTAAAAAGAAAATCACTTCAACCACGAACACCACTCTCATGGATTTTTTGTTAATTTGCATGATGTTAAAAATAGTCAATCGAATAAAACTTTGAAATATTAAGGCTGTGAGCATAATATGTGCTATATAGCTTCAGGGGACCCAGTCGGTCATTACGGTCATAAATGAGCCTGAAAATATCCTTGCAAAGTTCGGGGCTTAACTAATATAGGTTGTAAACCATTAGCAGTTTTTCTGATCATCGTGAAATTTAATAGATATCTTCAGATTGGGACTAAGACACATCTTGAGCTCAGCCTGTAGGGGGTTATAAATGTTTGACTGAACATCCAGTTTTGAGAAATTTGGCACTTATAATGTTTGCGTATTGCATGGAGCTTTTAGGGACAGAGAGTGTAATGTCATTGCAGTGTTTCCTATAGTTACTTTCTCCCAAAGGACACCCCCGCCATGCCAACAGGATCCCTTCCCAGAAATTCAAGTGCAGATTAACAAAAAGAATTTGAGGGTCTGGGTGGTTGGAAAGAGCCGAAAAAGGTTTGAACCCGCGAATTGCTGCTTGTGGCTATATTTATTTTTGCTTGTTTGTATTGAAGTGCTTTCTTCTATTAATAAATGGTATAAACATTTAAATTGAAATGAAGTCAACAATGTTGTTTGTTTGTCTGTTTGTTAACAAGATTATGGAAAATCTACTGGATGGATTTACCTGAAAATTTTACCAGAGGTGTAGTTTGGTCCAAGGAAGAAGCCATAGGATTTTTGTGGTGAAACGGATATTTGTCTGGATGCAAAAAATTCCCCAAATTTCCAAAAATCCCACAAGTTAACATTGAGCGGAATTTAAAAAAATCATATATCTGCCATTTTGTAACAGATTCACTTCCAGTTTCACAGGATAATATGGGGTCCATGTCTCTACTATCAAGGCAAATTTCATCTGGATCCGATCCAGATTGACGTCACAAAAAACATTGAGCATTATAATGGGAGATAGTCTAACTACTAACCAGTAACTTACTAATAATGATATCAACATGATTCTGAGCGCTAGGCGTGGGTTTTCAGGGTCATGAATCATATTATGATGGTAACTTTGTCATGGCACTAATGCTTATAGATGTTATAGCAATATGTGAACTACCTTGGAGGTTTGAGTTCTCTGAGTGCTTTCTAGTTAGAGTACTTTATCTTTGTGTTTATGAAAATTTAGCTTTTTTTGTAGTTTTTGAATTTTAGTTTGAAGGCCTTTCAGTTTTTCTAGTGTTTTTCAGATTGCCCTTTCTCTGCCTCATTTTGTAAATTTACTTCCTTTTCTTTAAGTGATAAATAACTTTCATTTAAACCACCTAAATCTGGTTTATTACGTTGCTTCCCTTTTCCCCTAACTGAGCCGGGTCGTAACATTCACAGAGTCAAACAACAAAAACAGGAAGTTAGAGCTGGTTTGTTTAAAGGTCTATTGTCATGCAAAAGTAATGTTCTTTGCTTTTGGGCCTTTGTGCACTTTTTACTGAAGTTACTTATGAAGTAAACTTTGCATAATCAAGCATTATGCTGACGAGGACTCCATGGTGCTCTGATTTAAGGCACTCACTGAATTTGGGTCTGAGCTCCACCCTCTCCTGCTCGTCCATGTTGTCCAGGATGGTGTATTTGGTTTTCCTCCTCACTTTGGTCTGCCTCCTCCTGAGCACAAACACAGACACAGATCGTCAGAGTCACAAATCTGAAGCCAAAACATCAGGGGTCTTCAGTTTACCTTTTGCAGCAGCAGATGAAGGTCCAGCTGACTGACAGGATGAGGAACATGAGCATGAAGCTGGTCAGGATGACGTACAAGACCCTCCACTCTGAGAGAGAGAGAGGAGAGAGGCCTGAGTCAAAAACATGAAGGAGAAGAACCTCATCGGACCCAAACACGAGCAGCTGGAGCACCCAAAGCTTCATAGGAATTAGAAAGTCTTGTTTCAAAGATAATCTACATTTATCACGTGTCTCTGATCTGTCTTTGGGATATTTCTACCACAAAAACACTGGAGCTCACGGTTTCATTCCTAAAAGACAGCCTGATAAATCCACATTTAAAACTAGAAAAGCACTCAGAGAGTGCAGACCTCCACCAAGCAGCTCAGTTACAGCAGTGGCTTTTCTACAAGCCCTGTAAAAGATAATATTCTGGATCACCACCCGCTCCGATTGGTCCAAGGAGAAAAGTTCTATGTTTTTTTTGTGACATCAATCGGATTTGGATCCAGATGACATTTACCTTGAAGATAGAAACATGGACCCCATATTATCCTGTGAAATTGGAAGTGAATCCATTGAGAAAGGCAGAAAGATGATTTTTTTTTTAAATTTCCCCCATTATTAAAAATGCATCCAAACAAACATCCAGATCACCACCAAAATTTATTGGGGTCTTCCTTGGACCAAACCACACCTCTGGTAAAATTTTCATGTAAATCCCTCCTGTAGTTTTTGAGTAATCTTGCTAACAAACAGAAAAACAAACATACGCCTGCAGAAACATAATCTCCTTGGCGGGGGTACTTACCACAGTTGCTCTCTCCATCCCCGAAGTATCGTCGGATCATATTCTCCGTCCAGAAGGGGTCGCACAGGCACTCTTTTGTGATTGGATCACACTGACCACGCCCTGAGCAGTGAAGCTGACACACTGACAGACAGAAAAGGATATTTAATGATCAAAATAACTTATAAGAATGAAAAAGCCGACATTTCCCCTGACTCAGGCTCATATGTTTGTTTTTGATGACTGCTGGAATATGTTCACAATCACTAATGTTCAATAAACTGAGTGCTCCTGATCCATCTGTATTCTCTCTCTAAAGCTCTTTTCATATATGCAACCCTAACATTATCAGGATAATGTCCAGGTAGACGGCCCAGGTAATTCACTGACATGGTTGATCATGATTGCTCTTCTAAGCAGGGGGGGATGTTAATATTAGATTGATCTCTCTATCCATGGTTGTATTGATTATTCATCCATAGTAACTATCTTTACAACCACATAAACATGAGGTCCCTCTTGAAAATGAGATGCCACATCTTAAGAGGCTTACCTTTAATACATCTATAATCAACAAAGACAAATATGGTGCTATATAAGCAAAGATTAATTGATTGAATCTATATTCAGCAGAGACAAATGTGATGTGTTTGTCTTCAGCCTACTCTGTTGTAAAGTGCCTTGAGATAACACTTGTTCTGAACTATACAAATAAGGATTGATTGATTGATTGATTGATCGTCCGGCCTAATTTGTTCTTAGTGTTCTGTTTGAAGGTTGAAGAGGTTTTTTCATTGACTTATTACATATCAGACAGTTTGAACTCACAGACGGTGTCGACTCGCAGCACCCTGAACAGCAGGTAGTCGCTCTTCTCTCTCAGCAGCTGATTTCTCAACAAGCTCACAATCCTGGAGCCAGAGAGCGACCCCGAGGGGCCCCGCACAGAGAACCTCAACACCGTGCTGCAAAAACAGGAACGAATAAGATGACAGAACATCTACAGGACACATTAGTGCATTTATTCAGAAGGGCACCTTGGCAGAGCTTGGCACAAATCTGTGTGTGGCTTGAAAATGTGTCACCAGGGCAACATTTATGGATTTTTTTGCGACAGTGTAACTCCCCCTTTCAATTTTTTTTTTACTATTATTTCTTTACTATCATATATTTATTTTTATTGATCCTTATGTTTATGTGTCCAGTTTATTTTATAAACAATGTCTACGTATTTATTTATTATTCATATGTATATATATATATATATATATATATATATATATATATATTCGTGTTGTATATGTATGTATACATATACTTCAAAGATCCTTGAGAAAGTAGTGCAAAACAGCCTGTTTGAGGACTTTCAGTCAGGATTTAGAGCTCACCACAGCACAGAGATTGTTCTAGTTAAAGTAACTAATGATTTACTCTCAGCTTCAGATGAGGGACTTCTCTCTGTACTTGTCCTGCTAGATCTCAGTGCAGTCTTTGACACCATAATACTCTTCAACAGAGACTAGAGGAACTACTTGGGATTACAGGGCAAGTGTCTTGAGATAACACTTATTACAAATACAAATAAAGATTGATTGATTGATTGGTATATATATATATATATGTATATATATATATATATATATTTTTTTTTTTTTTCTCATTGTATTGTCTATCTGGTTTCATTTTTTGTATTTGTTATTTGTTTTTAAAAGTATGCAAATTTAAATCTAATGGGGTACGCAAACATGTTTCTTGCCTCCCTGGTACATGTAGGTGCCTTTGTTCCTCTTGTATGCAAAGCAAAAAACAAAAACATGAAACAGAAAATTTGTCACCACAGGATGATTTTACGACAGCAATACGACAGTTTATGAATGTTTTCAATTTACTCCATCAATACTTAGGTTGGATTAAATTCCAAATGCAGCTGTGATTTCTGTACTTCATAAATCTCCCAAAATCATCTAAACAAACTCTGTCCTCTACAATTAACAGAATCAGTGAGTAACGTATTTTATCATAACTAATACTATATTTATATATTTATTTTATTATTATTTTATGCATATAATTTATTTTATTATAATTATTTTTATTTATGTAATTTATTTTATTATTTTTTATATTATTTTTTCAATTAATATTATTTATTATTATAATTATTATTATTTATTTATTTTTAAATTTATTTTTATTATTATCATTATTATTATATGTATAGCCTGTATAAAGCTTTAGAATTTTTGCCATGGACAAAAGCAGTTGAAGAACCACTGCATTTATTACAGCACAAATTCTTTTTTCATTTCGTCTGAACTCATCCAGCGAGTGAATCAGTCACTGCGCAGACGTCTTACCTCAGGTGTGAGTGTCCCTGCAGAGCTCGGACCTGGATGTCCCCGTCCAGGACGTGCAGGAGGGCGGCAAGCTGTCGGACCACCGTGTCCCTCTGCGAGACGCTGACCTGGGACACTGACACCAGCATCTCCAGCTCCACCTCCTCCCCTCCACCAGGCTCTACGGGGACACGGCATGAGACAAACTTCACTGTACTGTTTTTTTTACTTCTTACCTCCGCCAAGGAGGATATGTTTTTGCAGGCATATGTTTGTTTGTTAGCAAGATTACGCAAAAACTACTGGACGGATTTTGCTGAAATTTTCAGGAGATGTTGGTAATGGCCCAACTTAAAAAATGGTTAGAATTTCATGGTGATATGTATATTTGTCTGGATGCAAAAAAATCCCCAAAATAAGTTAATATTGGGTGTAATTTAAAAAAAAATCATATTTCTGCCATATTTTGATAGATTCACTTTCAGTTTCACAGGATAATATGAGGTCCATGTCTCTATCATCAAGGTAAATTTCATCTGGATCTGATCCAGATGAAAAAACATTGAACTTTATAATGGGAAATCCCATTGATGACATTCAATAACTCAAATAAAATCCAAATATTAAGGGATGTTCGAAACGTGTTGTGTTCATACAAGATAACAACCTCCATGTATGTGCTGAGTTTGGTCTGGATCCTGGCTCTATTCTGGATCTGGTGATCCATAATTCTATCTTTTACAGGGTTGTGGAAAAGCCACTGCTGAACTGAGCTGCTCGGAGGAGGTCTGCGCTCTCTGAGTGCTTTTCTAGTTTTATTTAAATTAATTCCATTTTCATTTCATTTTTCTGAAGTTCACTTAATTTATTCATTTACTTATTTTCTTAAATGCTCATAATTACTCTCTTTTGTTTAACTTAATATTCACAGTTTATTTTCACTACTTTTCACTGTTTTTCAATGATCTCTAATTGTTCAGGTCCGATTTTAAAGCTCAACATTTTTCCCTTTGTAACTTCTTGCCCTTTATTAGTATGTTACCTTGCACAAAGACCTTGATGTTTGTTTGTTATCTGTTTCTTAAAAGAAAAAGGAAAAAGGGGAGAATGTTTGCTGTTATGTGATTTATTCTTTTTTCCCTTATTCCCTTCCCTAATGAAAAGATTTAAAAAAAAGAGAGAAAGAAAAGAAATGGAAAACTCAGGTTTCAGGGGCCAGTTCCAGCCTACGATCCTTTTCAACAGGTTATTTATGCTGGATTTCTTCAATTTGAGGACAGGACTGTCTTCAGGAGGGAACCTGACTCTGCAAAGGTCTTCATTTAGAAGTTAGGGGACTCTAAAAATGGTTCAAGATTAAAAAATCAACACTTTTTGACATGGGACCTCTGGTTGAGTTCATATGGATGACCCTTCAGCATTCAGCCTGTGTTTCCACTCTTGCTTTAGACCACACAGACTCAGATACTGCAGTATTTATTGCTGATGGGGGTCCTCGTTCTGGTTGGAGCTCCTACCTGGTTGGACCTCCACAGTTGCCATGGCAGTGCAGGATCGTCCCAGAGCGTCGGTCACTCTCAGCTGGAAGAGGTAGGTTCCTTCAACCAGGTTGGCCAAGTACAGGGACGACTGAGTGTCTGAGCCGTACAGGACGTCCTGGAAAAAAGAAATCCAATAAATCTTTATTTGTACAGCGATTTAAAGCAAATGTTTAATCAAGACTTGGTTTTCTTTCCCAGTGACAGAAATGAAAACTAGAAAGTAACAAAGAGACAAATGACTGAATGTCTGCTGCCAATGTGCAGTTAGAGGATGAACTAAATAACAAAAAACACATCTCAAAATTCCTATCATATGTTTTTTACAATATTATTTGATGAAATTTTCATATTGAGCAATAATATATCAACATACAGAAGAGGAAACGCTTTCGGACACCCTTCAAATCTGACACTTTGTCAAATATTATCACGAAATATTAGTAAAAAAAATGTTTTTTTGTGCTTCCACCGGTGTAGCTGCATCTGACAGACAAATATTTTTTTGTTATTGTTATCAAGAAAAATGAACTAAGTAAAATCCTTGATTGTTTCAACATATCAGTTCTTAAAATTGTCAAAGTCGAGGCTCAAAACTAAGATAAGGGATGCAAATTCAGTCGCTTCTTTTAAGTCACTTTTAAAAACTCACTTTTACAGACTTGCTTTTATGTTACGTCTTCTTTTATCTCTGTCTTATTTCTGTTTTACAGTCTTCTTTTAATTTTTATTTTTAATAAATTTTATTTGTGGAAAGCAAGTCTGAGATTCTGGGTCCACTTCATAAATTTCATTTGCTTGTGTTTATCATGTGTTTTGTGTTCGTCTGTAAGGGTTCTTTGCTTTAAATTGAGTTTTTTTGGTTTTTATTTCCTTTTGTGCTTAAGCTCTTGTGCTTTGCTGTCTGTTTGTCAAAGCACTTTGTAAACCTCTGTTTTTATAAGTGCTATATACAATTAAAGTTGTTATGAAAGTCAATGAATAAGAGAGGATGTGTTCAAAACTGGACAAAAAATAAACCATCACATCATCATATTAATATTTAGCATCCCTGCCATCAGCACGCAGCAGAGCACTGGTCCTGGCTGCATGTTCTCTAAACCAGAATTCAGACGGCGCAGACTGACCCCGGCAGCAGGACTCTGGCTGTCTCTGACCCACAGGAAGTGGACCTCGCTCTGGTCGCCGTCTGTGACGGAGCCTCGGAGGATCAGAGAGTTGTTGGGCAGAGTGAGAGTGTGGCTGCCGCTAGCGTGAGCAACAGGAGGGAGATTTCTGCCTGCAGGAGGGAGACGACAAACAGTTAACCCCGGGTAAGACTGCTTTTATAACCTGAGACTGAAGTTTTGTTCTGACTTATTTTGATGTTCTTGTGGGCTGTTATTACACATTTTTATGATATAAAGTGAGACTAGTGAAGAAAAAGCATAAAACAGTGACATCTGGTGGTCTGAAAAATTAACTCTGCTTTAAATAAAAAGAGCAAACGGATCAGAACCCCTCTGAGACATTTTTTGCTCCTTTCCTTTTCTTCTTTTGCAGAGATGTTTTGTCCAAAACTTCTTTTACACTTGCAGAAAAACCCTGAAATTATCTTGGATTTCTTGAGTGAGATACATGTACATAACCATCTGTAAAATATCCAACATGTACACAAAGACTGTAAAAATACCACTTACTATATACCTTTTTATTTTTATTTTTATTTTATTTTATTTTATTTGTAGTTACTTTATCATTCATTTGCAAGCTTATTTCTTATATTTCTCTTGTATCCTGGAGCTGCTGTAAATTTGGAATTTCCCCGTGGGACTAATAAAGGAATATTTTATCTAATCTAATCTAATCTAGTCTAATATAATGTAGCACTTTTGACATATGCTGCCCTGATATATTTTAGAAAATCAATTAGAAACAATTAGATAAAGAAGCAGAGTGTGTACCAGAAATTTCATTCACAAAAATATTCATTTTTATATGTAGGTATTTTTATCATTATTATTTTCATTGATTTATCTGTTGTTATTATTATTAATTAATATATTTATTTATTTTTTCACATACAATTTATTTTTATATTTGTAACATTGTCTGGCTGTTAATTTAGAGTTGGGGAGTTGAAAGTAAATAGAAATTTTTAGGGTAGGCTGCCATGATATTTTCTTGAAATGTCAGGGTTGCACGGAAGAGAAGAGCTAAGAGAACGAGGCAGGCTGAGCTCAAAATTACTCCTAACTTTAATGACAAATATTTACCAATCTTATCCTCGTTCATTGCTGATAATTTCAGGAAAATTAGGATACTGCCACAAAGTGAAGCTCTCATTTTTCATTTAAAGAAAGGATATGTCATATTGGATTATATGTAAATAAGTTATTGGATTTAAATTCTCAGACCCAGACCTTCCTGCACTCTGACGGTGAGTGAAGCGCTGTCTGTCGCCCCCTCCTGGTCAGAGACTGTCAGTTTAAAGGTGTAGCGTCCCGCCCGGATGCCTGTCACCGTGGCGACAGCCTGGTCTCCTCCCTCCAGCTTCAGTCCTGGAGGACCACTGAGACAGAAATACAAAGAAAACAACATGAGGACGAGACGGCTCATTTTTGACCTTTAATTTCTTAAGATCGATCCATTAAGAAGCAAGTATCAAGATTAAGGGAGCTGTCTAAGAGTGAAAAAATAACTTTACTTAATCAAAATTGCACTGAAACTTAAAGTAAATGGTTCAAAATCGTACCTCACAGCGTCCCAGTGGTAGCTGACGATGCCGTGGTCGTCGGTGCTTCCTCTGCCGTCCAGCGTCAAGCTGCTCACAGGGAGAGACAGCGTCCTATCAGGACCAGCCACAGCCACAGGACCGTAGTTTGACCCTGAGGGAGGAGAGGACAGACATTTGTATGTTAATATAACAGTGATGATAATATCTGTGCTTTTGAGGCCCCATTCACGCTGCCATTTCAATCCTATCCTCTGTAAACCCACCTGTCTCTGCAGCTGTAGTCGTCATGGTAACAGAGGCTGTGATGGTGGTTGGAGGGTCAGTGCTGGGAGGTGAAGGGGTCGCAGTGGGTTCAAAGGTCGAAGCACTGGTTGTGGGCTGTATGGAAATTGACGAGACTCCAGCTGTTGAATGAAACAACTTCAGTTAATTTAAGCATAAACAGGTCACAAACATGTCTTTAAAACCTACAAAATCATTGTTAAAATACTTGATTAAAATGTTTATTCCTTAATGGTTTGTGTTAATAATGATATTACAGTGGGTTTTACACAAAATGGAAACCTTCATTTCGCCTGTAGGGCATTACAATAATAACGGCGCTATGACAAAATGGAGAAGACTGAAGGACAGTAAAACACACAATTATCAGGGAATTTAAATAAAGCTAAAATGAATAATACGCTTAATTTTTTTTTAAAGTTGCTAAATGTGAAACAGAAATACAGCAAATTATCTAAAGCAGCTTTTTCCAAAATTGATTTTTTTTAGCTCCAAAGTTTTTGTCACCAATATTTTTTTACTCCCTTTTTAAACTCTGCAAACTTTTTTAAGCAGTTTTGAATATTTATGGAGGTAAATCCAGGCCAAAAGTTTTGTTAATATAAAAACAAAAAATTGAAAAAAAAAATTTAAACTGAAAGATTAATTTTTGGTCTTGAATTAAAAAAAAAAACATTAAAACACTGAATAGAATTAAAAATAAGTTTTTTCGATTTTACTTCAACTCTGTAATTATAAAAAAAAATAGTTTTCTTTTATTTCTCTTTATTTAATTAATTTTCGAGGGTTTGCTGTGCAGCCACTCACAATCACATGCCCTTCTCAAGCCTGCAAAAGTTCGAAACTAAAAAAAAAAAAAAAAATTATATGTAGATATAACTGAAGGTGAAAAAATTAAATAGGGACCAAAATACCAAGATTTGAGAATTGACATTGAAAAATGTAAACCTGCAACTGAAAGTGAGTTTTTACCAGCTGTAGGTTGAGGAGAGACTGAAGCGTGAAGATTTACTGTTGGCATCGACATCTGATCTACGGGGTTACCAGTGGACACAGTCAGGGGCTGATCTACAGCTGAAGGACAAAAAAATTAAAGATCAGTTATATTTACACATTAGTTTGGAGCTTCAAAACCTCAGAATAATAAGCTAATTTCCTTTAATTTCTGTAATTTAATTCTTATTTGTGGTTTATTTAAGGCTGTTTGACTTACTTTGGATACATGGATTGAACAGGCGATGACAAAAATCTCTAATCAATTCACAAAGAACAAACAAAATCAAACTGGTCTCTAGGGCTGGGAAATCTGTTGCATTTTAATCTCCATTATGATTATTGCCTATCACAATAAGAGAAACTGAGTAATCAAGGGTTTTCTTAATTATCATGAGCATAATTTTGAAATATTTGTTTTGACAGAAGTATATTTCTATGTATTGCCCGTTCTTGTGTTTCATAATCATGACATCAATATCTATTAAAGCAATCACAATGATGAGTTCTGTCATAGACGAGCAGCCCTGCTGGTCACTGTAGCACCATGATGTAGGTTTAAAAAATGTCAGGGTCTGTGAAATGTGCTCACGATTCTCTCATAGTGCAAACTCAGTATGAAAAAAAAAACTTTTCCAGTGCTTGAAAACCCTTGTTTTTAACCCATTCACCTCCAAACAGGACAGCTAAAACCACCACCTCTTTCAAAATAAAAGTACAATAATAATTCAAATATTCTAAACAATAACACGAACAATATTGCACTTAATTCTTAAGTATCTTCCTTAAATTACAAAAAAAATTAAAAAAAATGTAAAATTTTTAAATAACACAAAAAATAAAAACATGTAGGTCTAAAAAGTCACAACAGAATCGCTGCTTCAAGTTATTTAAACATTTTTTCATGTAGCTGTTTATCATTAACAACATTTAAATTAAATAAACCTGGCTGTGCGGAGGTGCTGATTGGCTGTTGCGGAGAGCCACCCGTGGAACTGGAAGTCCTTATATGGTCTTGTTGGGCGGGGTCAGCTGTTGGCTTCACTGAGGAGTTTGATGGATCAGAGCTGCTCTGTGGACTGGCCTGAAAAAACAAGATGACAAAATATTTAACTATAAGCTCTTTTTAATGCAGTAAACCCCTGACATTTTATTTAATTTATTTTTTTAATATATTATTTTTTGGCCATTTTGTGCCTTTATTGACAGGAGAGAGAGAGTGATAGTGGATAGGCTTGTTGCCTGCCTTGTTGCTGACCACTCCACCAAACCAGCACCCCCGTGACATTTTATTTTTTAATATTTTTAATAACAACAGATTAGTCCATACTATTAGAAAAGTATATATATGTTGGAGAGCCATTATTAAATGCTAATTGCCTGCAAATTTAAGAAACGAACAGCTCATTCACTGTGAATCCATTCTCATCCCACGCTTAAAAGAGCTGTTCAAAAGACTCGACTCGTTCATGAATTTCACATCTCTTACAAAAACCACTGCGGAAGCAGGTCAACAAAACAAAGCCTCTGTTTTTGAGAAGAAGATAATACGATGATAATATAAAATAACATAACATAAAACGGTAAAAAAAAAATTCACAACAAGCACACAGGACCGTTGCTGAAGAGTTTATCTGATGACTGTAGGCAGAGGTGGGCTAACACTACCCACTGACTCCCAGTGATTGAGCTAAGCTAATTAGTAGTGGGCGAGCTCTGCCCTTCTCTTCCGTTACTGCATGCACAGTCAAAATAATGGAGTCTATCTGCTTTTCGTGGACTTGGGAGTGAGGCAAGACACCAAAAGACAAAAATGTCGGCGTGTTCCTTTAACAGTTAGAGGGGGAGTTCAGATGCTGTGTTTTTTTGTCTTGAGTATGGAAGTGTCAGTTGACCAACTTAAATGATCAAACAGCACAAACAACAGTGTAAAACTGAATATTTCGGTCACTCACTCTTTCCTCTGCAGGAGCTGGATCAGTTGGTCTCCTGGTTCTGCCCTCCTCCCCCACAGAGGAGGCCCTATTCTGCGCCCCGCTGCTGGCAGTCACCCCCGCCTCTAGACCATCCTCTGTCTCTGATTGGTTGACCCCTTCTGGTCCCTTCAATGCCGTCTCCCCCTCCGAGCCCGGCCCTCCCTTCTCCTCCTGGCTCCCCTCCGGATACTCAAAATCCAGCATCCCAGGATCGGAGAAGTCCTGCCGGGCCCCGTCGAACAAAGCAAGATCCTTCAGGGCCTCTATGTCTCCAGGGGCCTCGGATGAGTGTGACGGGGGCCTCCAGTGACCCCCATACGGCTCGCCTCTCACCAGAGACTGCAGCACCAGCGTCTGAGGCGACGCCCTACGCAGGAAGGCGAGGACCGAGTCGGCCCCGGGTCTCTCTCGGGGGGAGCAGTTCTCCCTCTGCTGGCAGCTCAGGACGTAGCAGCGACCCTCGAAGAGCCACGCCAGGTCGTAGCCCGGGAGGTCGCAGCACGCCGCCACGCACTGAGACAGGGATGTGACACCAGGTACACGCAGGATCCCGCTGGTCTCCACGGCAGGAGACACCACAGCCTCGGAGAAGGTCGCCCCCTGCCAGCACTGGGACGCCACTACAGCTGAAAGGACACAAAACAAACGGGCCGAGGAATTAGACTGAAATTTTGTTTTGGAGTTTCTAAGTGAAGCTGTTTGGTGTCCTTTTACTGTAAAACCTGATTTTTTACATTCATTTTTTGTTCAACATCTTGTTTTGTTTGTTTGTTTTGTTGTTTTTCATTATGATGTTCAGCACAGGGGTGGGTAGAAATATCGATTCATCAATGCATTGCAATATTCCCCCTCCCAATTCAATATTGATTCAGCAAATCCTCTGAATCGATTCACCTCCTGGCCAGTGGGGGGCGCTGTGCACTTTTTCAGTGTTTATCTAGCTGCCGCTGGTGACAGGAGACCGAAATGTGAGTGATTTAACGGTGGTTTATTATTATTATATTATTAGTAGTATTATCTGTGTAAATAATGTAAAATACTGGAAACAATAGCATTAGTATCAATCTGAAGTGTTTCTTTCCGCTCTTTTTCCGTATTTTCTCTGTGTTTTGACGTATTTCTGATGTATTTTCCGCGTGTTTTACCGTCTTTTGGTCATTGATTGTTTTTTTCATCATAGTTCCTTTTTTATGGATTCCATAAATAGTAATTTTAGAAATACTGGAGGAAGAAATGTCGAGATCTCTGTCTTCAGCTTGACAGGAACTGCTTCAGGGACTACCACCAGTAAAAAAAAAACACGCCTGGACATGGTCTAATATAACAGGCTGTAACAAGGACACTAAATGCTTTAGGCAAACGAAAATGTTTGATTTTATGTAAAATAGGTGGAGTTACTTTTTGGTCATCTCAGAAAATTTCTACATGTTCATTTACAACTGTTTACGAAAAGAATCCTGTTAAAAATTCAAAGCCATTTTTATTCTTGTCTTGTAATTGCACACTGTTTTAAGCATTTATAACATAATAATGACAAATACTTGCAAGAATTGTTAACTTTTATTTCTCGTGAATAAAGCGTGAAAAAATGTACTCAAAGGACAATTCCTGACACATTTATTGACAAAAAAGTCCAGGTGGACATTTATAATTATAGTATTAACTGTTGTGTTTTTTACTTTTGTACTCCATATGCACAAATAAGTTATTGTTGTGCAAATTTGTAATTTCAGATGTTTGATTGCTCAAAAATGTTAGGTGACATACCTCATGTTCACATTGGCATCAAAATAAAAATTCAAAAATCATAAACAGGTACTCTATTTGTGTATTTCCACTTCTATTGAATCGATACTGAATCGAATCGTCACCAAAAGAATCGAAATCAAATCGAATCATGATGTTCTTAACGCCCAGCCCTGGTTCAGCAAGTTGCCTTTTTTTTCTTCAAAGTTTATTTCACATAAGAAAAATCTTCCTGACACAGTCTCAGTGCTGATAGGCTGCACAATTTTCCTTTGTGCCCATGTGCCTACTCCACCCCCCCAGAAAAAAAAATAAAAACAAAAAAATAAAATTAAAATAGACAAAGGAAATAAATAAAAGAAAAAAAAGAGAAAAAAAGCAATAGGGCAGCAACAAATCACATCATTAATGTCTATATAGTATGCACATATAACTTGTACCTAGTTACATGCAGATTACATATATTCCTTCAGTTTACAAATTCATACATATAGCACACATTTAAAGTAAGGGTTTAGACAACTGTGTCAGGAAGATAATAGGCTAAACCAGTTCTTGTCCTTGATCCCTTCTGGCAAGGTTCTCCAAGCCAGAGAGTAGAGGGGACCAAAATTCTTGAAAAAGATGGCTGCAATTATATTTTTCCAAGGTCAATCTTTCCAAAGTTAGAAAAGCTGAAAGTTGATCAACGAAGATCTTTAAAGATGGAGGAGAATAATCCTTCCAAAATAAAAGTATACATTTCTTTGTAAAATATGTTTGTCCAACATCTTTTTTATTATTTTTGGCACTGAATTTAACAAGGGTTATACAGACATTGTTCGTACAATATAGCAGCATTTATGTGCTCTATAAGTTCAAACGAATAAAATAACAAAAATAAAATTTAAATATAATAAAATGGGTTAAGTCTTCCTTTAAGAAATAGTAGAAAAGGTATACAGGTATACCTAATTAAGTGGCCAGTGAATGTATATACAGTTTTATAGTTCCTTTGCGGTCTTTTAATGCTTATAATTTTTTTTTTTTTAAGTTTTGTTGTTCACTCAATGCTTTAAGGCCCTTTAAATGTTGTGTTGGACGTAAAAATTGAAGAAAACCTTCAATTTTCATTATATAAAACATAAATATTTGGGAGTGAGTCAATTTTCTGATCAATCAAATACCAGTTTAAAACACAAAAGGCAAATGTTGTACTTACCCTCAACACTGTACAGGAGCAGGAACGTTCTCCCCCACATGGTCAGCCTGAGATATAAGACAGAAAAATTATTATAGTCATTTGTATTATAAATAAGGCTATAACTAGCAATCATCTCCCACAGTGATGACTACATTTTAATAGACAAAAGATGATATTTTGTCAAAGTATACCTAAAATCTGTATATAAATAAACTGAAACAAATCCATGTTTAGTTGATGTCAGATGATGTTAAAT
Organism: Cetoscarus ocellatus; assembly: GCA_037902135.1. NCBI lineage: Eukaryota > Metazoa > Chordata > Actinopteri > Labriformes > Labridae > Cetoscarus > Cetoscarus ocellatus. The sequence continues at coordinate 813,826 of JBAMNC010000913.1, read as the reverse complement.
AATGTTCAAAGTTGAACAAACGCATTAAAATGTAAATAATGTAATACTGTTAAGTAATTAGAGATATTTATAGCACAGATGATTCTTGTATTTTGGTTCGGGAGCAGTTTCAGCACCACGCTGCCGGACAGCAACCATCACAAGCTCCGCCCAGCCTGAGAGAACTCGCTGCTCAGTGACCGAAAATAAACGCACCCTCATCCACCTGACGCCATAAAAATCAATAACCTGTGAAATCATACAGAGTCAACATTCATATATTTACCCAAAAATATGAGTTCATCCCTTTGAGGCCTTGTTTATGACAGGTCTGGACAAAATATGTCAAAGATCCTCTCCTTTAGAGGGCATTTTCACCAAATTCCTTTGAAAAATATACAAATTGAAAGTTTGTCTGCTACTTTATAGCACATTTACAAACATGGTTTAACTTTTTAACTTTTTTTGTATTTATATATAGCACTCTTAAAATTCGGCGTAAGTTTTAATCACTAAATTAAACATTTTCTGCGTAAATGTGTAACTTTATAAACGTGATAGTGCTGTTTGTTCTCGTCAGGAATACATTATAAATATCGGATATTTTTACTGGTTTTACACTATATTTAAACCTGAAATCAAATTCAAGTGTTTCTGTTTGAAATAATTTTCCATTCGGCGCTAAAAATGGGAGACATATGCCAATATGAAATCTTGTAAATCAAATTATCCATTAGGCATCCTGTCCATCAGGAGGGTGTAAAATCAGTATGTTTGTAAACGAGGTTTGGCGCAAATGACGTTGGCTAACTACGCAAGACTACAATCTATTAAGTATCACCAAACGTCGACATATTGGCTTATTTCTTCGTCTTTTGTGATCCCAAAAGTTATCAACGTATCAGCAGCCACGTTAGCATCCATCCCCGCTTGTGTTGTCGATCTGTTTAACCGTAATAAGACCTGAACTCTCGCGTTAGCTATATCAAACTCACCTGGTCGACGTCCGTTAGCTCCAGTTCTCCCAGTACGTCCTCAGTGCTGGTCCACAGTGGACCCGGTCTGCCCTGGTGGTCCCATACTGGAGGCTCACTGGGTGGGGTTAATTGGTTTCACGCTGGTGCTGACATTGTGCCGAAACATCCCGGAAAGTGTCGATTCAGCATGGAATGTAGATACGAGTACATCCGGTCAGTACCTTCAAAATAAAGTCATGACTGATGATACGGAAAGGAACAACAGCAGAATATTAAAGGGCAGTTCATTTTTTTTTTTTTTTTCAATTGGGGTTGTATGAGGTTCATTTTAGAAGTAAATTCACCAGCAACAGTGATGTTGATCAGCTCTGCCTCTGTAAGGAGAAAACTGGATATACATTTCTGCATATGGGGCCACGAGCCTCCTGCAAACCATTTAAAAGAAAGAAGAACAGTGTCATAGACTGAATAATGTGCTAGAAACATTCCTCAGAGATGTTGGTTCATATCTCCATGATAGCATCACACAGTTGAGGCAGATTGGTCTGCTCCCATCCCGAAGGTGCTCCACTAGATTGAGATCTGGTGACTGTGGAGGCACCTGCCTACTTTCTACTTTTACTCAGACAACTCTGGCTGTTCTCCATTTGAGACCCAGGGCACGCTGCTCTCTGGATATTGTCTCTTTTTTGTACTACTCTCCTTAAACTCTTGTAGCAGTTGCGTGCAGCAGACACACATTTTCTAAAATACTAAGACAAGCCTGAAAATGCACCGAGATGCAACCATGTGATTGGCTAATTAGTTACTATCAATCAATCTTTGTTTCTGTGGTGCCAATTCACAAGTGTTATTTCAAGACACTTTACAACCGAGCAGGCCAAATTCTGTAATTTCTGTGAATGGTTGATGCAGGATAGAGCACATGGAGTCGGCAGGTCCACAGCAGGTCATCCATGATTGTTTGTCAAGGTCATACTAATATACGTGTGCTGTTTGCAGGAACTACCATGTATTTCATTTATTGATCACGCTGAATTTAGTATCAGGGACTGTAATGATAATGGAATGGGGCCAAAGAAGGCAGGCGGTCCACATCATCGATCCCAAGCAGCCTACAAGACAAAATACATTATTTTAAGATACATCCATTCAACCAGCAGTTGGCCTGCGAGTGTAGTTATTTTTTAACTATTTATATATTTTGCAGCTCTAGCTCTTTAACTTTATTTCATATTTCATGCTATTATTTAAATTCTTGACAACTCACAAACTGTTTCAGAATTAAAAAGCAGACACAGATGTCGGGCTCTTCCCTGTCATTTTATTTTTGTCTTTTCTTATAAAAACAAACATTTACAACTGAAATCACAGCCAGATATAAATTACAACAAACAGCAAACACAAGTTTCTATTTTAAATACACTCCTCTGACTGTAATTACTTTAGTAAAACAACCTCAACGGAAAGTCAAATCCCTTTAAGTTGGTAAATCTCTGAATAATCTGCAGTCCGGTGCATTAAAATATACAGTGCATGTTTTTGTGTAACACCAGGGAGATAAAAACGGCTTCATTCACAAACTTCAGTCCTCTGCAGACAAACTTTCGCTCTTTATAAGCTTGATAAGTGAGATTTGAAACTTCTGGGTCGTCTGGCTGCAGCATGGACGGACATCTGATTATTACTTTTGTTTAAATAACAATCTGGTTCCTGCTTGAGCTTCCTATTTTCTTTAGTTATCTTACTCATGACATCTGAAATCCCCTTTTAAACCATAAACCTTAAAGTTCGATAGTTGAGTCTTCCTGCGCCCTGATTGGCTTGTTTTTCTGTGTAACAGTGAGTTGTAGGAACACAGAGTTGGAAACCATCTCAGATAAACTGTGAGGGAAACTGCAGACCTCGGACACGTGGGAGGAGATTCAGTTAAAGGAGAAATCAGTCTTAGCAGGGGCATCAGGATGAAGGCTAAAGAGGAGGTTACGACCTTTCTGGAAAGATGGAATCACTGCTTGAGTATCGGGACCAAACATAAGCTAACTGCTAAGGCAATGACAAATTAAATTACTTTTCTGCTTTCATAAGATGTTGGGAGTATTAAATTACAGGAAATCTTGGTCTAAATTTGGGATAGACCACGTCTTTACTAACCTTGACGGCCTCCCTACATGACTTGTAGCCTTAGCTAAAGGGATATGCCAACTTTTTTGTTCTGTTCTTGTCTTTCCTCACTCCTGAGTCCATGACAAGCAGATAGACACCATTCTTATGACTGTGCATGCAGTAACGGAAGAGAAGGGCAGAGCTCGCCCACTACTAATTAGCTTAGCTCAATCACTGGGAGTCAATGGGTAGTGTTAGCCCACCTCTGCCTACAGTCATCAGATAAACTCTTCAGGAACTCTCAATGGTCCTGTGTGCTTGTTGTCACTTGTTATTTTTTGCTGCGATATGCTACGTTATCTATTTTTAGACTAAGATTAGCACTTTATGTAATTTTGGAAAGAAATACAAACAAAACTAAACTGAAAACATGAAACTAAACTTAAACACGTAGTTCCACCTCTGTATACTCTGGCTCAAATAGGTAAGGTTGTGGATCTTCATCAGTCCGGAAGAAATCATCCTCATGTTCTCTTACAAAGTCAGTCATAATCTTTCTACTCGTAAACAGAGGCTTTATTTTGTTGACCTGCGCAAACCGCCGCAGTTTGCGCATGTGCCTCGCGGTTTAGTTTATGTATTTCTTTCAAAAATTACACAAAGTGCTAATTTTAGTCTAAAAATAGATAGCGTAACAAAACTCGGTTAAAAAAGAGTCACAACAAGCACACAGGACTGTTTAGAGTTGCTGAAGAGTTTATCTGATAACTGTAGGCAGAGGCAGGCTAACACTACCCACTGACTCCCAGTGTTTGAGCTAAGCTAATTAGCGATGGGTGAGCGCTGCCTGTCTCAGTCAAAAGAATGGTGTCTATCTGTTTGTCATGGACTCCGGAGTGAGGCAAGACACGAAAAAAAAAAAAAAAAAAAATGTTGGCGTATCCCTTGAAATGCAGTCAGCTCCAGTGTAGTCTGTGCAGCCTGTCAGGCAGGTCCCAGCACGATGCTATGGCTCTGTGGTTGCCTGATAGTGAACGTCGCTACCACCAGACAAAACCTTGAAGTCTGACCTCGGCATTAGATGAATTTTATCGGGCAGTGAAATGACCTGATGGACAAACTGTAATTGTGTTTTCATGATAGAAAAAACTTCTTATTTTAACATCGGCATCGACCCTGATTTTCACATTTGGTGCATCACTAATTTTTCTAATGACAAACCCCAATGGGCAACATATTTTCTGATGCATGGACTGTTTTGTCTTCTTACTGTCTCTGACAAAGACTGCAATCAGAGAAAGTTTTGAACCTTTAAAAGAGTTTTCTATATTTGCATCAAGACCACTGGCTCTTGTCTCATGAAGGACAAACACAAGATTTTAAGTTTCAGGTAGTTTTAAGGTTTTTGTCATCCTTAAGTTCCTCAATTCACATTGAATATTCATCTGACTTTATCACTTTTCAAAAACTTTTCAGGAATTTTGTTATCATGGATTTAAGACTCCTGACAGAGCTGAACACTCACAGCCCATAAAAACAGGAGTGATGGTCTCAGCAGGTTTCTCCCTTCTGTTTGGTTATTTCCATAAATACTTCATACTGAGTTTAAGTTTCTGACATTATTCCCTTCTTAAAGCCTGACTGAGCTGCAGCTGAGCACAAAGATGAAGAAATGAGGGCAAGTCCTGCTGATTTTAGGCTTCTTGTTGGATTGTTTTCACTCAAAGGTTATCATTTTCTTTATTTCCTTTGGAAAACATAAAAATAAAATAAGATAATCCCCCTTTATTTTCAGCTTAATGATTTAAAAATGTACCAAAAAAATGTAAGATCTCCAGTCATATATTAAACCTAAAGAGGGCAGGCGCTGTCTAGATCACACAAACATATTATTTTTTCCGTGTGTTTCTCCAATAAAGACAGTGTGCAGGGAGTTTTCCGATTCTCTTAATTTACATGTTTGACAATTACTGAAAACTGGGAGTCCAGGGCTGAGCCAGAAACAGCATACCACAAACTCACAACCCTTGGTGATCCCTGCAGTTGTCCTTGGTCACAGTGGGGACATTAAAATCTGACTTTGTGGTTAAAACACCTTCAGTCCTTTCTGGTGACTTTCCGGTCCGATATGAAACATCTGTTTTTTTTTCTTTAAAACTTAAAAAAATAAAGGTTCAAACCGACTGCTCTGGACATGCAGGAACCAAACATTACTCCATTTTCTTGACTCCTCGCTGAGCCTTGGTGCAGAGATCTCGGCTCAGCTTCTTTTCAGTCTCTTCAGTCCGTCTCTGCTGCAGCCAGATCGACTCTGAGGATCTGCGAAGGAGACATAAAGCTGCTGGATTCACATCAATCGACGAGGCGGACAGAGGAACAGTGGACATCCACCAGGAGGCAGCAGAGAGGTGAAGAATACAAGCAGGCGGAGGCAGCAGGGTTTCTTCTCTCCTCAGCGGGACAAAGCTGCACGGGTGTGCTTCCTCGGCCATCAGCACTCGAGCGGTGGGTGGAAGCTTCGTCTGCAGTCGATGGCTTTGGGGCTCGGAGGCTGAGCGCGCTTCTTACGGAGCTCGTCTCGGCCCAGAGTGCCGCTGAGGCGAGAGTACGCTGCCTTGTATTTCTTATCGAACGCAGCTGAGGGAAGAGAGAAAGAAAATAATTACCACGTCTTCAGATTGATCCCTGTTTTAATCAGATCTACCCACTTTATTTATACAAATAGTTTAGTTTAACAAAGTCCTGCACAGTGACGGCATTAAAAACATAAAAGCACAGGAAAATAGACGATTCATCTTGTTAAATTGGAAACAGAGAAAACCCCCAACCCATGCAGCTTTATTAAATAATGTAATATAATATTTGGAATTAGAAAAAATAAAATACTCATTTAGAGAAAAGGAACACTTATTTTACTCTATTTGGCAACCTTTTATGGATTATTTTAACAAGACAAAGCCATGAAGGAGAAGTTGACAGAAAGAACTGATGTAACATGACACTCAATTCTATTTTATTCCATTTTATTTATTTATTTTTTTATTGTTATTATTATTATTATTTTCAGAAATGTAAAATGTATGAAGGTTTTGTACATTCTACATTTGTATATCTTTTTCTGTTTTGAAAACAAAACCCCAATAAAAATAAGTAAAAAAAACAAATACATGTAATCGAAAAGACATAAAAAAAGACATAAAAACAGAGTTTAAATCAAAGACAGTTCAGAAAATAATAAACATGAGACCACAGAGCTCTCGTGCTGACTTAAAGGGGTATGCCAACATTTTTGTTGTTTTCATGTCTTGCTTCACTCCCGAGTCCATGACAAGTAGATAGACACAATTCTTTAGACAGTCCATGCAGTAACAAGGAAGAGACGGGCAGAGCTCACCCACTGCTAATTAGCTTAGCTCAAACACTGGGAGTCAATGGGTAGTGTTAGCCTGCCTCTGCCTACAGTCATCCGATAAACTCTTCAGCAACTCTTAACAGTCCTGTGTGCTTATTGTGATTCGCAGGCAAATTGCATTTCACATTTCACACACAACTCATTGTTCGCTTAAGAGAGCCGTTCAAAAGACTCGACTCATTTGCGAACGTCACATCTCTAGCAAACCACAGCGGAAGTAGGTCAACAAAACAAAGTAGGAGTAGAAGAAGATAATACGATGATAGGAGAAGATAATGTAACATAACTGATAAAAAATTGAGTCACAACAAGCACACAGGACTGCTGAAGAGTTTATCTGATGACTGTAGGCAGAGACAGGCTAACACTTCCCATTGACTCCAAGTGTTTGAGCTAAGCTAATCAGCGGAGGCAAGCTCTTCCTGTCTCTTCCTTGTTACTGCACGCAGTCTAAAGAATGGTGTCTATCTGCTTGTCATGGACTCAGGAGTGAGGCAAGACACAAAAACAAAGAAAAGAAGGTGTGTCAGAGATGAGTTTCTGAAATGTTAGTCCCATCCTCAGTGATTCTTACCGACGTGGTCTTTGCCCATAGCTGCCAGAGTGAGGAAGAGGAACTCTCTGTACAAACTCCTAAAAACACACAAATGCGTCACTATCAGTATTATGTAGAAATCTGTAGTCACGAACAAGAATATAAGTTCAGTAATAAACAGAAAAAGATATTTTAAGAGGAAATAAAATTATATATGTGTGTGTATATAGACATATTTAAAGCACCAAAAGTTTTCAAAATTAAGAAGGAGATCAGTGTAATCACTAAAAAGAAACAAAGCACGGGACAAATCCACCTCTAGAGGTCTGAAAGATGTAATCAGCCATTTTTTAAATAAATTCATTTTTATGAAAGAATATTTTTATACATGCACACAAAAAACAGACAAAAAAAGGAGAAAAGCATCAGGTATAAAAAGAGAGGTCATACATTCATCAAACATTCTTACTCAGCCATTTTTTAAGGTACACTGCTAATTTAGCACTCAGATGAGGTCAAGCTGGGGCAGGGGTTGACCTCCATCACTGATCCTCTCACCCACCTTTGCGTCCAGGCCGTCCCAGGCTGTTTAGCGAGTGTTTCGAGGAAGAGTGTGACCGCTTTGTGCACCTCGTTCATGCCGACCCACCGCAGCACCTCCTCCAGGAAGGAGAGTGAGAACGGGTGGTTGTGTCGCCGCCAGCTGTAGCTCCTCATCGGGACGCCACCTGGTGGACAGATGGGGAACCATGACTCAGTTCACTGAGGCTGTCAAAATTAAATCACTTAATTGCTAAACACCACCTCCTTCTTCACTGGAAATCTACAACAGCTCCTTCCAGCACACGATGGATTAATGAGATTATGTCCTTCTTTTTATAAAGGTTATTTTTTGTGCATTTTGTGCCTTTATTGACAAGAGAGAGAGACAATAGACAGGCTTGTGAAAGGGGGTGAGAGAGTAGGAAAAGACACTCTGCAGACTGGCCACAGGCTGGATTCGAACCTGGGCCAGCTGAAGTATGTATACGGGTCCTGCCTGGGTGCCTACCACACCGCCAAACCTGCACCCCAGGCTAAAAGTAGAGAAAATTAGACATTCAAAAAGGGGAAACTTGAAGACTCTACAACAAATGGCAACCATTTATAGATATTTTTTCTGCAACAATGTAACCCCCCCCGTCTTATTTTTTTTTAACTATTATTTATTAATTAGAATTTATTTATTATTATTTATACTCATGTTTATGAAATATATATATATTTGTTTGCAACAATGTAACCCCCTCTATATTTTTAGTTTTTTTAACTATTATTTATTAATTAGAATTTATTTATTATTTATTCTCATGTTTATGAAATATATATATATTTGTTTGCAACAATGTAAACCCCCCCTGTGTCTTATTTTTTTTTAACTATTATTTATTAATTAGAATTCATTTATTATTATTTATTCTCATGTTTATGAAATATATATATTTGTTTGCAACAATGTAACCCCCCTTTCCTCTTTTTCTATTATGTATTTTATTTATTTATTTTTATTTACTCTCATTTACTCTTATATTTATGATGTGTATATTTATTTATATATTTTTTCTTATTATATTGTCTATCTGGTTTAATTTTTTCATATTTGTTATTTGTTCTTAAAAATGCAAATCGAAATATAAAGGTGTATACAAACATGTTTAATGCTGCCCTGGTATATATAGGTGTCTTTGTTCCTTCTGTATGCATGTCAATGAAAATATGAAATAAAAGAAGAGAAAATTAGAAAATCAAAACAGGGCAACTTGAACAAATTCTACAATAAATGGCAACCATTTATGGATTTTTTTTGCAGCAATGTAACCCCCATTTCCTCTTTTTCTATTTTTTATTTTATTTATATATTTTTATTTACTCTTATATTTATGATGTGTATATTTATATAATTTTTTTTTCTCATTATATTGTCTGTCTGGTTTTATTTTTTGTATTTGGTTTTTGTTCTTAAAAAATGCAAATCTAAATCTAAAGGTGTTTAATGCTGCCCTGCCTTTGTTCCCACTGTACGCATGTCAAAAAAATAAGAAAAAAAAAATCACTTCTCTGTATGTTGTTTCAAAATGATCTTTATGTTAGAATTTGTCTTATTACAGTCTAAGATGGGGTATATGGACCACCCGGGTACGTGACTTACTGTGGATCCTCCAGAGGACATAAAGCGGGGGCCACTGGTCTACGTCGGGGGTCAGGGTGTCCCAGAGCAGCCGGACCCTCACTGCTGAGTTCTCCAACTGGAAACACATTGAGAAACATTTAGAAAAGTCTTGACACGTCTACTCGCCAAGCATTTATAGCCACCTCAGGGCATCACCTGTGTGAGCTGGCTGACCAATGGCGACGCTCGGACCAGCTGCAGCAGGTTACTGGGCAGACCGAGGCGCTGAAAATACCAAACCAGGTTCCAGAAGATGATGGAGTGATTCTCCAGGAACTGATGCTGAGCCAGCACCGCTTCGCCCTCGTTCTCCAGCAGACTCTCCAGCTCCTTCCTCAAGACCAGAGGGCTCAGGTAGGGCACCGTCACCTGGGGGGCCCCGCCCAGCGAGGAGGCCTGAGGGACGAGGGCGAGGGCCGTGAGTGATTGACAGAGAGAGGACTAACAGCTGAGCGTAAATGAGTATGATATAAGGATTTACTGTGGTGGTCCTGCTGTTCTCTGAGTAGCTGCTTGTCTCTGAGCTCGAGTCGTCACTCAGGCCGTTACACTGCCGCACAGATGGTTCGTGAACACTAGGGGGCCTCACTGCGCTCTCCACCTCATCCTCCATGTTCCAGTTACAGCGCTCCGCACTGAGAGAGACAGAAAAGAAAGGAATCAGAGATACTGGAGACCTTTATTCTGATCAAACAAGTGGTAATAAACCCTTTAATGGCTCCTAGACTGACCCGCTGACCTGGACCTGTCTCAAGGCCGTACCCCACCATTTGAGAACCACAGGTCTGCCCTGATAACAGTAACCAAGGGGGGGCGATGGGGCTTGACAAGCCTCAGTCATGAACTTGTGTATCAACTGCAGGATTTCGTACATGGTTTAAAGGGATATGCCTCTTGCCTCACTCCCGAGTCCATGACAAGCAGATGGACTCCATTCTTTTGACTGTGCCTGCAGTAACAAGGAAGAGGCGGGCAGAGCTTGCCCACTGCTAATTAGCTTAGCTCAAACACTGGGAGTCAGTGGGTAGTGTTAGCCTGCTTCTGCCTACTATTATCTTCTTCAACTTCTAAACTGAGGCTTTAACTTGTTGACCTACGTCAGCGGTGGTTTCCGTGAGAGATGTGAAGTTCATGAAAGAGTCGAGTCTTTTGAACAGCTGTTTTAGTGTTATATGGTTTGTTCTTAGTTATTTGTTTCTAATGTTTTCAAATTGTTTTTAACACAATTATTTTAGTGTTTATACTTGCTTTATTTTATCTATTGCTTGAAATGTTTTATGTCTACGTTGTTTTGTTTATTTATGTACAGCACTTTGTTTTGGCTGTGGTTGTTTTTAAAGTTACAAATAAAGCTGAGTTGAGTTGAGCTCTTTTAAGAGAACGATAAGAGCCGTTGTGCCTGCAAATTTAAGAAAGGCTTTAAATCAGCTCTCCTCGTTCACTTAAAAGAGCTGTTCAAAAGAATCGACTCATTCGTGAACTTCACATCTCTAGGGCAAACCCCCTCAGATGTGCTTTTAAGTAGGTCAACAAAACAAAGCCTCTGTTTAGGAGTAGAAGAAGATAATACGACGATAGTAGACAGCGGTAAAAAAAAGCGAGTCACAACAAGCACACAGGACGGTTAGAGATGCTGAGGACTCAGGACTAAGGCAAGACATGAAAAGAATAAAAAAAATGTTGGCGTATCCCTTTAACGACAACACAAACTAATTTATCACCGACTGAGATGCGTTTTCTTATGTGTGTCACTATTGCGAGAGTACCTGTTGAGAGGTCCGGGGTCACAGATTTCAGCGTTCAGGAAAGGGACAAAGGACGCGTTGCAAAATGGACACGAAGAGTTCAGGTTGGAGTCATCGGACGTCCAGCCTGCCATGATCTCCTCATCGTAAACAAGCGAGTTACAGCTCCGACACAGAGAGCAGCTCGACATCAACACCTGGAGAGAGCATACAGGTGATAAAAGATCAACCGAAGACACAAAAAAGAACAAAAGCTGCTGCTGCTGAGGTTATTCCTTTACCTCAAGACCTGCCCCTTCTTGATTAGCATCCCAGGACCTGCGTAGAGGGTAAGCTGGACTTGGCGTGTCCGTCAGGTCCAGGTCACTCCCTACAGATAACGAACTCTGGAAGAAACAAAACATCGTGAGCAAGATTATTAAAAATACACCAGCACAGTGCAGTAGTAACAATAAACAGCTGTTTTTAGTTCCAAACGTCAGGGCCACTAATGCACTCTGTGTACCTTCTATACAACAAGATCTTAAAGGGATAGTTCAGTATTTTTGAAGTTCGCTTGTATCAGGTACTTGACCATAACCAGTGAAATGGAAAGGGGTCCCAGCAGGACGAGCTGAGACAACTGGTAGGTAAGGTGCACTGCTGTTGGTGGGTAAAGTAATTTTGTGCAACTGTGTGAGTGTTCTGAGCCACAAAATTACGTTGGGTTGAATGTGTTTGGCACTATTTTGTGTTGCAGCAAATGGTCATGTATTCTTCCGCCTGTGAGCTTGAGACACTGTATAAAGTAATGAAATATAATCACTCACTCTTCAGGTGGTCCTCACACGTATCTTTACGGGTCCAGTCAACAGTATGTTGACAAAATTTGCAGATCGTTTGATCGCCTGTCACATAATAATCGTTGAGAAACTGCTCTGCCCTGTGCTTTGGAGTTAGCCGGGAGTTTCGTAGCTTCTTTGTCAACTTACGCGCCGCTCAAGTCGCATGCATCGCACTGCTTGTTGCCCCTCGATGCCAGTGATCATTGAAAATGAATGGCAGCTGGATGCTAAGGATGCACGGATCGGTTTTGGTGTGACCACAGGGTCAGCCGGTGTCTCAGACGGCCAGTGTAACATGTTGACATCGTTAAGACAAGGGGGAGAGGAAGTGAAGTATGCATTGTCCGCAGCCTTCATGATCTCCTTGAGGCATTTTCCTGAGAGATATGTTCCTTTTCAGTCACAAAAAAAACATTTTCTCGTAAAATGTTGGCCGTGTTTATATTGAATTCCCTGTTTAATGTCTAATTCAATCATTTCGTCCATGATTCCGTGATCGCGGATTTTATAGGACCCCACCAAATGAGTGATTCTACCTCAAGTGACGATAATGTTCCTCTCCGTATCCATCAATTTTAATTTATATAGCCCCAGTTCATAACAAGTGTTATCTCAAGACACTTTACAATAGAGCAGGCTGAAGACAAACTCTTCATTTTTTGTATTATCAGCGATGATCGAAGAAAGCGATAAACAGAAGCCAACAGAACCTCAATGCGAACTTCAGCGCTGGCCTACAAAAACACAACATCCCTGCACCGCTATCTTAAGTGGGAACATTTTCTTTTGGATGCACCAGATTTAAAAAGCACATGTCTCATTTATTACAGTTGTACCAAATACTGCACATATGGTGCAGGTTTAAAAGACTAAAGACTGAAGCAGATGAAGCCACAAAGACTCAAACCTCTGAGGTAGCGCTGACCAGCCTCTCTTTAGCTTTCAGCAGCGTTTCGGCCACTTGGGCCTTCCTGGACTGTCTCTGCTCGGACACTCTTCGCCCCACGCCGCCACCTCCTCCTCCCGGCCGCCTGTCGTCCACGCTGGCGGCCCGTCTGACCGACACTCGATGTCTGGTTGGAGTGAGAAGCTGCTGGAGTTTCCCCGCTAATCCTCTGCTCGGCGAGGAGACGTTGTTGGAGTTCTCATCGACTCCTTTGTTTCTGCTGGCCGTGTCTCGAGTCCCGGCAGGTCTGCAGGTCAGAGGAGAACCGGCATGAATTATGCAGAAAATCAATGTGCTCTTGGAGGACAAACTTTGAGACATATTTCAATCAATTTACTGATCCTGAATGAAAACGACTGCATATATTCAACAGAAATGTCCTTTACTTTGTTTTCCTATGTCAAACTTTTTTCTGCTTAAGATATTCTTACTTCCTGTTTTATCTTTGGAGGTAGTTTACTTTCATTTAATTGTTTACAAGGACTTTGGACCTCTTAAAAAATTGAAACCATAAAAACAACCATTAAAAGAGCAAAATGGACCCAGAGAAATCAGGTTTGAAAAGGTCGAGAGATAACAACACAGTAAAATTTGTGTAAAATCTTGAAATAAAAGACTAAAATGCAAAAGCAAAGTAAAGAAAATGAAATTTGAAAGATAAGAGCAAAACTTCATTGTCAAATGGATTTTTTCTTGACTTTGCGGGTTTCTGTAATTAATCACCTTAAACTGCCAAACAGATGAGAAAGAGTGGAAAGTAAAGAAAAGGGAGAAGAGGGGGGATGGAATTGGGGAAAGGAAGACAGAAAAAGGAAAGTTATTGTTTTTCGGATCATTTACTTTATTTTATTTTTTAAATATATATTTTATTTATATATTTATTTATTTATTTAATACATGTTTTTTATTTTTATTTTTCAATTTTCAACATCGTATTTCCTTATGCATTATTTAGTAGTACTATTATTATTACTAGTTGTATTTATTTTCTTCTTATACCTTCTTTGGGATATATGTATACATGTATATCTGAGTGTGTGTGTGTGTGGGGATGTATGTATGTATATGTTTATATGTATATGCTGGTATAAATGTATTTATATGTGTGTTTAGGTAAATACGTGAATGTATATATACTCAACAAAAATATAAACACACAAACTCAGAAGGTTAAATTAAAATAACCTTTCCCTTTACATGCCCAAAAATATTATTTACAATTAAAAAAGGGGACTTTTTTCACTTGTCATTATGCCACAGATGACGCACAACACGAGGGAGCGTGCCATTGGCAAGATAAGTGCTGGAATATCAGTTACAGCAATTGCAGCACATTTTCATTCTGTTCATTCATTCACACTGCTTTGTGCATTTATATTTTCGTTGAGTGTATGTACACATATTACTTTTTTAATTTACTTTACTGAGTTTGTTTTCGGTCATTTTGCCTGTTATTGTTTTAATTATATTTTCAAAGTACTTTTCTTTCTGAACCTCTGTCTGTCTTTTCCTTATTATCTCAGTGTGGATGGGACTGAAGCCATGAACTGATCTAGAAATAAGTTATTTTTTATTCTTTAAAAAAAAAATTATTCATAGTCTTAAACATATATTGTAATTTGTTATGTGCACATCTTTCAATAAAAAATGTTCCAAATAAAAAAAAAAAAAAGGAATGTTGAACAAATGTTGTTTTAAACTCTGATGTAATTTTTCTCTGTCCTGACCTGCCGTCTCTCTCTGCAGGCTGGCAGCAGTCTGGCTCAGAGTCGGCCAGCTCGGCACAGTCTTTGTAGAAGGTGGAGAGGCAGACCTGACTCCTCTGAACTAAAACACCACCGGGTGGTGCTGGAGGAGGTGTGGAGGTGTCTCTGCGTCCCATCGGAGGCTTACGGGAGTTACCACAGCCGTTCGTCCCGGTATTTCTGAGGATCGCCCTCTTGCTGAGTTTCTCCTCTGAGAGACAGAAAGACACACATGAACAAAACAAAGGATTTAACTCTTTGAGCCCTGAGCACTGTTTTAGGATTCTGAAAATGACCTACACTTAGTATTACATACCATATATACCATACCACTGTCAGTTAACACAGTTCATCTCTACAGCTACAAGGTCAAGGTCAAACTCTACCATGCAGACAAAGCCAAATATCAACAACACACAGAAACACCGCCAGCTTCTCTGGGCCGAGCTCATCTGAGATGGACTGAGGCAAAGTGGAAAAGTCTGCTGTGGTCTGAGTCCACATTTCAGACTGTTTTTGGACATCATGGACGTGGTGTCCTCCGGGCTAAAGAGGAAAAGGACCATCCAGACTGTTATCAGGGCAAAGGTCAAAAGACAGCATCTGTGATGGTATGGGGGGGTGTTAGTGCCCATGGCATGGGTAACCTGCACATCTGTGAAGGCTCCATTAATGCTGAAAGGTACATACAGGTTTAGGAGCAACATGCTGCCATCCATCTTTTTCAGGGACGTCCCTGCTTATTTCAGAGACAATGAAGACACATTCTGCTCGTGTTACAGCAGCGTGGCTTCAGAGTGAAAGAGTGCAGGTACTAGACTGACCTGCTGCAGTCCACACCTGTCTCCACTGAACAGGTGAGGAGCATCATGAAGAACAAAATACGACAACAGAGACCCCGGACTGTTGGGACTCTAAAGTCAAACATCAAGCAGGAATGAGAAAGAATTCACCTACAAAGCTTCAACAGTTAGAGTCCTCAGTTCAAAAACACTTACTGAGTGTGGATAAAAGGTAAACTTGCCCCTGTCCCAGCTTTTTTGGAACATACTGCAGGCAACAAATAAGAAGTGAGGAAATATTTTTAACTCAAAAACAAAGAAAATTATGAGTTTAATTATTAAATATCTTGTCTTTGTGGTGTACTTAATTGAATATGGGTTGAAAGGAGTTGCAAATGATTATATAATATTTACAGTCCTTACAGTCTGGATGAAAGTTTAACCTAGAATAAATAAATTCAGAGTTCTCTCTAATTAAAACGCAGAGTAAAAAGAGTCTTAAAGCTTCTTCTTTGCTCTCTGATCATTAGACGAGTCTGTGCTGAGAGGAATGAAGATTTATTTTGTTATAATGCTTAAAGGTTGAGGAAGAGTTCTGGAGGTCTTACTGTCGTTGGGCGTCTTCATGCTGTTCAGACTGTTGCTCTTCACCATCGAACCCGTCAGAGACTCGTGACTGGAGCTCTCAGAGAGACCGCTCCAACTCGACTGACGAATCAGAGCGGACTGGGGGCGGAGCCTTTGGTCAGGGTCAGTTGTTGATTCTATAAATGAGAAAAAAGCTTTTTATATAAACATATATATATATATAAACTACACCCTGAAAAACCCTAATGTCTTCAAGATTGTGCAGAAATGCATCCATCATTTAATGAAGAGATTTGATGCTGAGGAGGTTTTAAACTATGATATTGTTGACAAAAAAAGACAATAATGACAAACAATCAAGCAAGAATTGACTGTCAGGATAGTAATATAACACAAACATAAATAAATGTACTGCACTATTTCTTACCTATTTTTATACTTTATTTTATTCCTCCAGACCCTTATTTTTATTATTATTATAATTATATGTTGATTGTTTTGCACCAATTTACCAAGTCAAATTCATTGTATGCGCAAATGTACTTGGCATAAATACCAATTCTAATTCTGATTCTGATTCAAAAAACCTCATTAAAGTAGAAAGTTTTATCAGTAAACTCTACTAAACACTTAAATGAAAGCAGCCATGTTGTTATTGCTGCAGGCGAACATGTCTGACCTCCTCTGGAGCCCAGGGAGCCGCTCTTCTGCCGCCGTTTGATTGGCTGTCTGAACTGAGCCACAGCCAGCAGGACGTTCCTCAGTTTGGCCCAGCGGAGGCGTCCGCCCTGACTGGTGGACGGCCACTTACTCTCCAGTACTGCCTGAAGACCGACAACACATCGTTAGAAATGTAGTATATGTCTGTACATGTATATGCGTATACTAAACACATAAATAATAAAATAAATAAAAATAAAAAAGGTGAAAGAGCTGCAAGCCTTTTGTGAAAGAGACAACAACCAACAACAAGGAGAAAATAATAATAATACAATAAATAAATAATGAATGTAGTATATGTACATATATGTATACACACACATAAAAGGATAATCAAATAAAAATAAAAAAAGGAAAAAGGACAGCAAGCCTTTTGTGAAAGAGAAAACCAGTAACAAAAAGGAAAAAAAACACAATAAATATTGTGTATATATGCACACACACATAAAAATTTATTAAAATTAAAACTAAAATTAAAACAAGGTTAAAGGGCTGCAAGCCTATTGTGAGGACTGATTGATTGAGATCAAATAAAGTCGTGTAAATTCAAATGCTCCACAGAGACGGAGGTCGTTAAATGCTGAAACAGTCGGTGGACCTCAGGTGTACCTTGTTGTAGTATCCGTAGGTGATGGTGTTTGGTGTGATTCCCGCCTTCTTCATCTCCAGCAGGACTCGAACAGCGAGGACGGGCTGACCGTACTGACCGCACAGCTGCATCAGGATCCTGTAACACACCTGAAACACAGAGCACGCATTTTTACACTCCGGCTTTTGATTCTCATCTTTCATGGCGCTTGCTTGCTCCCTTCTTTCCTTCCCTCCTTCCTTCCTTCCATCCATCATCTACAACACCCGGTGGGGAACTCCCTGGACTGGTTGTCAGCCAATCACAGAGCTGATATAGAGACAGATTACACACAAAGTTACACATCAAGGTAATTTGGAGTCACCAATTAACCTAATGAGCATGTTTTAGGTCGATAAGAGGAAACAGAAATACCCAGAGAAAAACCCATGCATGCACAGGGATTATGGTTGACTGAATATTTTTTTTAAATAGGTATTGACATAATGGCTGGTATTGTCGTCACCTTTTTTGGCATAAATTACATTTACACATATTGCAATTTGAAATATAAAAGAAAGTTGTTGGGCAAACAGTTTAAAGGCGTTTATGAGTAACAAAAGACTCAAAAACATATTAAATTTCTCAACTTTTGATGGTCATTTTTTATTCATTTCCAAGATGTTTTCATTATATTTGGAGAAATCTGTTGCCTGCAAATAATAATTTAATCTTATTCACTACACGGTTTTCATGTGGATATGAACTGAGCTTCAATTGGGCTTCAAAATTAAGCAAACAAGTAACAAAAATGAGCGAATTAGAGGCATGAAATTCTTTACAGTCCTTAGTAAGTCTGTAAAGTCTCAGATAATCAGTTAAGTAAAAGTAAAGCATGTGACATTAATCCAAACTAAGAGGAAAAAGAGAAAAATATCCCTTTCAAAACTGTGACATGAAATTATTGAACTGCTTTTGTCACTCAGAAATTAAAAAGTTTAATAAAGCAGTATAATCTACATTTCAGCATTGGTACTTTTTGATGCCTGACAAAGCATTAAAGTGTTTATCTTAAAAATAACTCATTAAGTAAATGTACTAGTAAAAAAAATCACTTCAGCAGAAGACAAAAACCTCAGCAAAAATCTGTCTGAAACACAAACACAATGCATTTAAGCTTGCAAACCCCAAGTTTTTAGAGCTTCTGTACTAATTTTTACTCTTACAATCAGATTGCAGATTTTCGTCTTCTGCCTGGTGACATTTTGATCCTTTCTTATGTCAAAACAATTGATTTTATTCGTTAAAACATGTGGTATTGCAAAATATTCACATTTTTGACCACCTCATGCTTGAAAAGCAACACCAAGGAAGTTGAATCTTTTATTCAAAGGTTGCAGTAGAATTTATATTGTTGACCAAACTGAGAGTCAATCACCAGAGACTTTTAACCCTATCAATGCCTCACCTCGTCCGGCAGCACCACTTTGCGGTTCTCCATGTGTTTGAGGACGTCGTACGCCGTGTGCAGCGTCCGAACCTTCGCGCTCTCCGCTCGTACAAAGGTGGGCAGGTAGATGAACCAGAGGCCATAACAGTGACCCAGCAGACACTTGGACCACATGTCGGGGACCGCAGAGTATTTCTGAGCTTTCTTCTGGGCCAACTTGATCTCCTGAGGGACAGAAAACACCACAGGACATCAGATACTGAAGGTTTATTTTCGTTTTCCTTCAGAAAAGGAAAACACAATTTATTTTTCTACTTAAAATAAAATAAGACAATATTTTTCCACACAAATCCTGGAGTACATTGTCCAACTTCTCTTGATGTTGATTAGACAAAATCCATTTTTCCCATAGTTCAGTGCAGTTTTTGAGCTCAAGTCTTAACGGTTCTGGATTTAAATTGTGGTTTTAGTCGATTAGTCCTTCCCTGCTTAAACTCTTGTGATTTTGTCTTCTGTATGTTCCTGTCTGTTTGTCAAAGCACTCTGTTTTTAAAAGTGCTGTACAATTGAAGTTATTATTATTATTGCAATTATTGTGTAATAGTTGCAACATTTGGTTAAAAATATAACCACACACTGCAAAAACTCAGATACAGGTGAGAGTATTTGTCCAATTTTAAGTCAAAAATACATCTCTAGACATCAGTAGACTTATTCTAATTCACAATGTCCTGATATGTCTGGATTAAGGTCTTATTTGAAGATATAAAAACTAAAAATAAAGCCTGAGTTGCTTGTAATAATTAAAATAATCTGCCAATGAGACAAGACAAATGTAACTTAAAAGGTGTCTTATAATGATTTTTTTTTATCCAGAGCAGATTTTAAACCTTAATTTAAGAGTCAAACTTGTTTCATTGGCAGATATTTTCTCATCATAACAAGCAGTTCAGTGTCTTACTTTTGCCTTTTATTTTATGTAGTAAGATATTTATCTGAACTTGCTAAGTGAATTTTCATTAGAATACGTGTTTTAGATATTTCTGACTTAAAAACAGACAATTACCCTTGCTGAGATCTGAGTTTTTGCGGTGCAGATTTGACTTTTATTGAAGTCTCGGTGCATCTCTTTAGAATAATGGAGACTCAAGACAAAGATGCACGCAGCTTTGTATTTACTACTTTAAACCTTCTTCTTTGGTTCTGCTACTCTGATTTAATGACGTTTTGAGCCTCTCACAGTCTGTGTCCTCTGAATATTAGATGAGCGGTGAAATATTGATAAAGATTCATTAAAATAAAATGATTTTACACAGTAAGACTGTTAACACGGCCCCTCATTCAGGGGAAAATCTGGGTCAGGGAGTGAAAATATGAGGCTGAGGGGGGAGCTGGGTTGACGCTTCGTTTTAAATAAATTACACTTTAAACGTCTACTTAAGAAGAAGATGTGCCTTATTAATACCTCATGGGAAATTCAATTCTTTACCCTGTGTTGTTGATAGGGATGCCTGATATATGATTTTTGCTGCCGATATTTCCAAATGCATTATTGTCGTTACTGATATTTTTTGTCAAGAGCAGAGAGTCTTTTCTAAATGATAACAGACTTCTTGCTTTCAGTGTGAGTCTATGTGTGTGAGGAACAAATTTTAAAACAAGAAAAACAACCTTTAACTCTTGAAATATGAAACTCTTGCTTTTAAATGCAGTGATGATGAGGTGAAGCGATGTGGTACAATTGTGTATTTTGCCGATATTATTGCTGATATATGGGATATAAATGGCCAATACGTGTGGCTGATATATCGTCTTTAAATATTGGCAAAAATTTCAATATCGGCCGATACCATTATTAAACTTTTTAGGCCAATATCTGAAGACACTGATATCGTACCAACAAAATTGTGCATCCCTAATTGTTGGGACATGCTACACAAACACAGGCTGAAATATACAAACAAGTAATTTGATCATGCCCTCATGTCTATGTGGTTGTAAAGATAGTTACTAAGTGTGGACAGAGAGATCAACCTAATATCAAACTTAATATCTATGGAGAGTGTTGTATGCTGTTGTACCTGTTTGGTGCGTCTAGGGGCGGGGCTACTGGGGGCGCTCCCTTTAGCGGGGACTCTTAGCTGGTCCTGAGGTTGGTCGAAGAGCTCAGGCTTCAGCGTGGGGAACGTTTCATAACTGAAAACAGAGAAATGAAAGTCAGAACGCTATATTCTAAACAGTGGCTGTTTATTCTTGTGTTGGTGTGTGAGTCCATTGGTCTAATGACTGCTTCTGTGAATATACCTGCTTGTTTGGGATGTGTGGTACTTCAGATTACCACAAGGGGGCACTGCATACAGCTACCTGCTGTGTGGGAAGTAAACTACGAACATGGCAACAAATTATGCTAATCCTTGATACATGCTAATAAAATAAACAAAAATAATGAATGTAATAATCAGATAAGTGAGGCTGACCGACCATTTCTTCAACATTTACCCCTGATCAGACATTCCTGTTCTGGTGTTGTGTTTTATTGAGCGACCATGTTTAACTGGTGAGGCTTAGCCAAACTTCCCCAAATGCCACTAGTAGTTTTATATTTGTGTATAAAAATATCCTCATCAAATATTTACTTGGAGAGTCCATATTTCTGCTTTTTATAGTGTGTTTAACGTGTCCTCTCCTTGTGATAGAGTATGGAAAGCCCTTTGAGCATAAAATTGATATTGATAAAATCAACATAGTTCAGCTCTACCAGTATTAAAATTTGGAGTACATGTACTTTTAGTGCATGAGTAGACTTTACTAGTGAAGCAAAAAGTGTCACTAGTACTATTAGTATACTGCTTTGGGTCTACTAGTACTACTAGTAGATTTAAAAATGTTCACTAGTACTACTAGTAAGCCTGGTATGCTAATAAGGGGGCGGGGCAAAGCAAATTCAGGCTTCCCATTGGCTTTCAAATATATTACAACCAATCAGGGTGCTGGATTTGGTTATAATCTCTCCCACTTCATTTGCATTAGGTCTACTAGTACTACCAGTGAATCTTCAGGCTTTACTAGTACTATTAGTAAACCTACAACAGTCTACTAATATTTCTAGTGAGATATTTTGAGTTAACTAGTTATACTAGCAAACAAAATGTGTTTTACTAGTAAAGGTTTTTGGTGCACTAGTGCATGAGTAGACCTTATTAGTTAAGCAAAATCGTCTACTAGTAGACAATTTTGTGCTACTAGAACTACTAGTAAAGCTTTGAGTTTTT
This sequence comes from Cetoscarus ocellatus, assembly GCA_037902135.1. Lineage (NCBI taxonomy): Eukaryota > Metazoa > Chordata > Actinopteri > Labriformes > Labridae > Cetoscarus > Cetoscarus ocellatus. The sequence continues at coordinate 791,968 of JBAMNC010000913.1, read as the reverse complement.
TCTAATAACATTTTTCAGGTTTACTAGTCTTACTAGTGAACATTTTTCAATCTATTAGTAGTACTGTTGACACTTTTTGCTTCACTAGTACAGTCTACTTGTGCACTAGTCGATCAAAATTGAGTACATGTACTTCAAATTTGAATACGAGTAGAGCTGAACTACAGCTGATTTCACAGATATCAATTTTATGCCCAAACAGCTTTCCGTAAGAGAGCACTTCAATGGACAAGTCAGCGGTATCGGGACTCACCCACTCGCCCTATTTACAGCACCAGTAGCTGCCTAAAACGGCTCACTCCCGAGCCCCCTCTCCCTTAAATGGGACATCCTACTTACAAAGTGTCTTTTGAACATTAGAGATTGTGGACATACTCTAGTAGTCTTCAAAAATGAACATATTGACCAGCATTAAGGCAAAGACCCAAGACACGCTGGAGGGACTATGTCTCACAGCTGGCCTGGAAACGCCTCGAGATCCCCGTGAAGAAAGTGGCTGGGGAGAGGGAAGTCTTCCCTGCTTAGGCTGCTGGCCCCCCCACGACCCGACCCCGGATAAGCAGAAGACGGTACAGCACTTATTCAGTGAGTCTCTTTACTGTACCTGTAAGGGGCAGGACACTCGGAGCCGTCAGGTTCTTGTGGTTCCTCCGGAGGCATGATGAAAACAGTGTGCTCCCCGCTGTGGGTCTCATCCAGATCAACCAGACGCACCTCCTCAGGCTTCTCCACGTCCACCTGATACCCAAAAACAAATAAGTAGTCTTAATCAATATTATTTTATATTTTGAGAATCACTCAGTTCAAGACCTGGCTTAATGAACCTCACCAGTGTACATGGAGAAGATCCGAACTGGCATGATGGACAGTCTCGATAAATTTTCCATTATATGGCAAAGTTTTCTGGATTAGCTTGATCATAATCCTGAACAGTGAGTAGTGTATACTGCTAACCTTTCTCTTTAAATGTTTGCGTTGAGACATATATTTCTTTATATTTAGATTTCTGTTTGTATCTATCTTTTTTATATATCTTTTAATCTGCTATAAATGGTACTACTGGAATCTTAATTCCCCAAGGGAGTCTTCCAAAGGGATAAATAAATTTCTACCTAATCTAATCTATTGTGCTAGAAATGCAATGTAGCATAATGTCTTGAAATATGAGCCCTGTTCTTTTCTCAATACAACACTGCTTAAAAAAAAGAAAATTAGATCATTACTCCCTGCACTGGGGCTCTCTATCAGGGACATTAGGTTTTTGGTGCAGTAAAGAAAAACTGCTGGGTGTGTTTGAGAGTGCATGTGGATGTGTGTGCTGTCAGATACTGCTTTAAAAAAGGAAATCAATATATTAAAGATGCAAAGTGCTAAAACGATATTATATGAAAGACATATCAATTGTTTGAGAGACACTAAGAGTAAATGTGCTCGCTGCTCAATCTGAGCTTTTTAAAGATATTTCTGTGGAATTTTTGGAAATATAATCAACACCTGAGCCTCCATATGTGGCACATGCATGGCTGCAACCCGATCCACCGCACCACCAAATCTAATCTTGTTTTTCCTCACCTTTTGGACGCACTCATCAAAGAACTCAAGGCAGGCGTGTCGGTCGCTGACGAAGGAGCACTCCTCGATGAACTGAGTGAACATCTGAGTCCTCGTCAGCTGGCTGTAAAACTTCTGCTGCGTCCGATCCCGAGACTTCAGGAAACCTGCAGAAGGAGAAAGAGGTCAGTTTGATCTAAAAATGCTGCATGTCATAAAATAAATCAATGCAATTTTATTCAGTTTTATTTGTACAGCACAGAATTTAACTCAATGTGAGTCCATTGTCTCTTAATTAAAAGTTTGTTCCAATTGGCAAGGAGCTGATGGAGTTTTGGATGAGACATTTGCAGCCAGATTGTTCCCACTGCTTCATCATTGGTTAAATGTTTATTTAAGTGTGACTAATCCAAACCTATAGGTGTGTGTGTCTAATAGCAGACTGTAGACAAAAATCTCTCTTTAAAGATGGATGAAGAATGTAAATCAATTCTAACGTCTGCTCTGTTCTGTTGAATCAAACGCTAATCTTTAAAAGTAAAGTACACTTCGCGTTACCACATTTGACTCGGTAGCTCACCCTGCAGGTTAAAAAGTGAACTGCAGTCCGTGGTGGTGTCCGATGGAGCCTCGGTTATGGGCAGTAAAAACGTTCGGTATCCTTTCAGCAGGCAGCTCATGAAGCGAAGAAACGCCTCCTGGATCTCCAGCTCCAGCTGCTTCTGACTCCTGTAGATCTGATCGTAATCTGTCAACAGGAACTCCAGCGTCGCCTCCTCCTGGCCTGGAGTGCAAACTGCAGCAAGAAAAAAACAAGAAAAACAATGATCAGGACAGAAACAGAAACGTCATCCCTCATATGGACCAGATTTACGTCAGTCAAATCAAATTAAATCAGATCAATATTGGTGATGATACGTGCCCCCACACCTGCTTCCAAATTTCAGACCTAAACTTAGTGTCATTTAATTTATCTGTTATTCACACCATACCTAGAAGATTAAAAAACTCAAATATTTGGTTTGTGAATTTTCCAGTTTGACAAAATAATTATTTTGGTAGCAAAGAAACCAACTGTGTTCCTCTCTTGTTTTGTTTTAATACTACAGCACTGTCACCCAACAGACACATTTAAGGACATGGAGCAATAATTACATTAATTTAAACAGACTTATGTCCAAAATAACTTGACTGCAGGGCAGAGCCATAACATATCAATCAGATTTCTCACTTGTCTACATTCATGCCAACAAAGACTTGAAGCACTTTGGTCTATTTTCTTTAAGTCTAGAGGGAGTAATATAAGCTCTATGAAGAATTTTCAGCTGTCTTACTCTACTTCTGTCTGATTTTGAGGTTGTTTAAATATCACAGCAAATGTTTTTTCACTCTTGCAGAAGTAAATTTGACCCTTAAATCAAGTTCCCATTGTGACTCTGTCTTTGAGTTCTGGTTTGAGGAGAAATAACTTACATACACCTGAGACTGCTCCTCTATTTGATGATAAAAATCTTAATTTTTTTGTCAATCTCATAATTATAATTAAAATACTCTTTGGGAAATTTAGAAACACTTGACTTTAACTGGGAATACTATTAAAAACTATTTAAATTCAAGCTAAATCTATAAGTTCCTCAAAGGGCAGAATCCCTCTGTTCTCTACAATTTGAGAAATTTCTGTTTTGTTTCTGTTTTTGTCTTTTTTTTTAAAACCAGATCCACCCCTGTACAGGATAATTTGAGCCTTATGACAATGAATTGAATATTTATTTAAGTATTAGCATTGACGATCTCCCTTCAATGTGGTGTTTTTGTGAATATAGTAATATTGTCTGTATTTGTTAAGGTCTGGACCTGTGTACATTGTTGTCATATATAAATACGAAAAGTATGAATTAAAAACAAACAAACAAAACAATAATGATCAGGACTCTCTTGATTATAGTCATACTATAATACTCTGCAAAAAGGGGGAGTGTGTTAACTACAATCTATTATTTAGTAAATTATTTAAATGTTTACTGTTTTGGATGCAGGGATGAAAACATCTAAAAGTCTACTTTAGTGTCTCTTTATGTTCAGGAACGCCGTCATCAGTCATGATTGATGCACATCAGCTGTCACTCACTCTTCTCAAGGGTCTTGTGGAGGTTGGTGAGTGTGTTGAAAAGCATCTTCCCCTGCTTTCTTGGTAATGATCTCCATGACAACGGCTTCTTGTCCTCCAACCTGAAACATTTAACAGAGCAGATGAATCATTTTTATTACTTAAGATCTTATTTGCTTATCTTATATAATATAGTTGCATCATTATAGTCCAGCAGGGAAAGAGCAGAAACTTTCAAAAGCATATCCGGCAGATGATTGGACGATAAAGTTCTATTGAGACCAATGCCATTAACAATTCTGCTCATCGATTTGAGTCTTTATAGACTCCCCTATTGATTCCTGCTGATGTCAAACACATGACATTATTATTATTTTTTTCATAATTTATTTATTTTAAGGTTTTCCAGGTTGTGTGGGAATCCTGCATTCTGCATTATAAGTGCACTTTTTTTTTCTTAACTATCATTTGACTGTACAAGAGGATTGTGGGTTTGGGGAAGGGGGAGGGAAGGTGTTTTCTGTTTATGTTCAAATATAAAAAGAAAGAATTTGTATTTTTGTACAATGAAATCTCAGACCTGCTTTTCACAAATAAAATGTTTAAAAAAATAAAATAAATAATACTTAGTATTTCAGGTCTTTTTCTTATTCTTAATCGACTAAATAAAATGCTGGAACATCAGTTTTGTTTGTTCTCTGATGCATAAAACATGCTGCTCTGTTCTGTGTGCAGTTAAAGAGTTGCCTGGAAATAAATATGTAAATTATAAGCATACAAGCTGAAGCTTCTCTATTTCTATCAGACTTCCTCATTCATTTGTTTTTCCGTATAATTTATTTGTATTGGTGGAGAATGTTAATCCTGACTGAAGTGAACATTAAACAGCCTCTTCTACAGTCTGACTCCATGATCGGTGAGAAAAACAAACACCAAACAAACACGGTGAAGCAGTGAAGAGATCCGCACTCACTGGAAGATGGTGTTCGTGTCGAGGTCCACGCACACCACGTCGGTGGGGGGGTCGTACAGGTCGAAGTAGCTGGAGTGGACGCCAACGATAAACGGCATCGGTGCCAGCAGCACGTCGGCCATCTGCAGGGGGCACAGGGGGATATAGGGACAGAGCCAACGCAGCGGGAAGCTCATCTGCAGACACATAAACAGACAAACAGGGGTTAAAATATCAAAGAGATCCAATAAACATTAAACTAAATAAAATACAATTTAGAAAATAAAATAAAATATGTAAGATTAAAATATCTAAATGAAAGCATAAACCATAACAACACAATGACAGTGGCAGTACTGATAAAAAGTAAAAAGGATAAATTAATTAATTAATTAATTAATCTAAATAAATAAAAGGATAAACAGAAGTTATATAATGACAGCAGCAGTTATGATATCAAGTAAAAAGTCTAAATAAATTAAAAAAAAACATAAATTAATTGAGTAATTAATTTAAAAAATATATAATAATACAATAAATGGATAAATGGATAAACTGTAGTGATATAAGGACAGCAGTAGTACTGATAAAAAGGAAAAGGATAAATAAATAAATACATTAATTATTCATTAAAATAAATAAATAAAAGGATAAACAGTAGTTATATAATGACAACAGTAGTTCGGATAAAAAAAAAGTTGAAATAAATAAAAAAATATAAATAGTTTGAGTCATTAATTTAATAAAATAAAATAAATGCAATAAACAAAACAAAAAATATAATAATAAAATAAATAAATAAATAAACAAATAAATAAATAAATAAAAGGATAACCTGTAGTAATATAATGACAGCAGTACTGCTGATAAAATTAAAAGTATAATTAATTACATATATAAGTAAATATATAAATAAATTAAAAAATGTATTAAAAATCTAAAACATATAAATTTAAAAAATAATAATACGATGACAATAATATAAAAATATAGTTATAAAGAAAATATATATGATAAAATAATACATGTCATAAAATAGACCAAAATAAATAAAAGCAGCATCAATGATATTCAGTTTTATCTAACAAATCAGTCCTCATGTTGTAACTCATTTCTTTCCAGGTGGCCGTAAAAAATACTCCATATATTCCAAAGCTAGTTAAGTTAGTTGAGTTTTTAGTTTAAGTTAGTTAGTTTATCCTTCAGAGAGATAGATATTCAAGATAGAAAGCTGCGTTTGGCCTCCAGGAAACACATTCAGCAGAAACTTTACACTGTTTGAAACTATAGAGTCACCTGGATAGATATCTAAATAGTTAAGACTTTAACATTGTCATAAATATTATATACATAATCTGGTACTGTGCAGTTACCTGGATTTCTTTAAAGCTTATCAGAGGATAAATAATTACAAGATGAAGGTGTTAAATACATTTTTCTTCTACAAGTGTTTGTGTGTGTGTGTGAGTGTTTTCTGGCTCACCGAGACGAGGGCCTCACTGACGGAGGTGAGGACGTCGGGCCGGAGTGAGTGCAGCAGCAGTTTGTGTTCGGTGAGGACGGCGAGCAGCAGCGTGCAGGCGTTCTCTGGACCCAGGTTCTGAAGCAGCTTCAGGAAACTCGCACCGCTGTCACGCACAAAATAACAAACACAAAGGTCCAGAGTGATTGAAATAAAGACAAGAGCCATTTTACCAAAGAGATTTTGACTCTTCTTTATGTTGATATATTTACTTTCTATTATTTTTGTTCAGAAATGCTGATAAAAACACACCGAAGCCCCAAACGTCATGTTTTTAAGGAGTAACAGACTCTGTGCACAAGCTTAACCCTTTCATGCATGGTGTCCACTACAGTGGGCAGATAATTAAAATACACTTTATACCGTTTAGGTTGCAGCCCTATTAGCTGGTGGACTCTCAAACTGTCGTCTCAAGTTTCATAAAAATATGATCTTTGTATATTTTTGTCATTTTGGGATTTTGCATCATAAATTCAAAATGGTTGATGAAGGGGAGATGCACCAAGTCCTTCAGGATTGAGTGGGAAATCCTTCTGTTCTCAGAATCAGACAGGTAAATAAATAAATTGTACTTTCATAAAATGTGAGAAACACTTTTATGAAGATTTAAAAAAAACTTTTCTTCTATATTTTTCTCTGTGACCAAAAATTCATCAGTCCACTTCAGTAAAGGGCATATTCTGCATATTATGCCTGTATTCAGATTTCACCTAATTTTGTATTTTTATTTAATTTGGTGTGATTCACAAGTACATTGTTTCATTAAACAGCAACATTAAATATACATCAGTTTTTCATTTTATTTCAATGCTAAAACTTTATTTATTGGGTCGTATAAAAATCTAAGTTTGTGTTATTACAGTGTAATTACACTTACTGTAAGACTTTATTCCTCTAAAATATCATATTTTCACTCAGAGAGACTTAAGGCCAGCATGAGCTAAATTACATTTACACTGTTGATGTATGGTGAAGTGGACAGATGCATAACCCCCTCAAAATATAAAATTTTGAAAAAAAATTGGCCATGATTTTAACTTGTTAAAAAGTAAAAACAAACACTAAATAATTATATTTTTATGATTTAATAAGTCAAGCATGAAAGGGTTAAGGACGTACTTCCCCGTACTCGGGTCTGAAAATCTCACTGCACGTATTGCATGCCAAAATTACCCAACATATCCAGCCTCAACACTTATTTTAAAATATAAAAACATAAAATAAAGCCTTAATTTGCTTGTAATAAGTAAAAGTCTCTGCCAATGAGATTAGACAAATTCTGCTGGTATGATGTCTTTAAAATACAAAGTCTATCTTAAGTAGTTATTTTACCTAACCCTTAAAGAGCACTATTCTGCTTGCATCATTGGCAGATTTTTTCTGATTAAGACAAGCATTTCAGTTCCTTATTTCAACTTTTATTCCTTGTAATAAGAGATCATTCTGGACTTGTCAAATAAACATAGAATTTAATTGTAATGGATATTTTTGACCTGGACAGACACTTTCTACGATCTGAGCTTTTGCAGAGCAGCAGTTATAATAAACTCCTTTTGCTGTATATAATAAATGTTTCTGTTGTAGAAGTGGACTGACCTGAGTGGGAGTGGAGAGGAGACGGGCTGGCAGAGCAGCAGGTTGTCGTACGGGGAGAGCTGCAGGAGAAAAGAGTTTATTCAGAACAAACAAACACTGAAGGACTAAGCCTTTGGTTTCCAAGTGATTCAGAAAAAAATACTATTTCCTTTCTTCGAGTCATAAGAAGATTTTACTCACCAAGTACATCTTAAGAAACTAATGAATCTTACCATTAATTATGCTCACAGATAATAATTTAGGCTGTCCAATGTGTTTTACGTATGCAATAGAGAATAAAGCAGGCAGGAAAATGAGAAAATAAATTGTTTGAAGCCAATTTGATGCTCAGTAAACCAGTCATAAACAAACACCTGTCTGACCTTTTCAGTTTAACTGGAGATTTATCTTTTTATTGTTACGCTCCTGCTGAAGTTTCTGACTCTTTTGGATCTTTTCTTATGCTCAGGATTCCTCTATGAAAAAAACACTGTAATCTGAGCATTAACATGTTCCATCGTGTGTTCTGTGTGTGTTCTCTGAGTATAGAGGTACAATAAAAGGAGAGGAATTAAATAACTTTTCTGAAATTCAGACCAAACAGGGAAACATGCTGCGTAAATAGCAAAACCCACCCACCAAGGGCGCACTGATTTACATGGAATTTAAACCTACGCAGTACTTAAAGAAATGAATCCAGCTGAATTTACAGCAAGTATAACTGTAGTTTTGGATGACAGAACATACTTGAACATAAAAATGTTGCTTTAATTTGTCATACACAGCCTCATAAAAGTAGTCAGTGAAGTCTTTTACACTTCTGCCAACAAAAAATTATGTTTTTAGAGTAAACATGGACCTTGTCAATTTGTCTGTGATCATTTTGCTGTATGCTCATGATTTAAAGTTTATTACAGTCATAAACCACACTCGATGCTCCAATATTCTGCAGGTTTAAGTCCTGCTTGGTACCTGGACAAGGATGCGAGGTCTCTGTGGTGAGGGAAATGGGACGTTGTGCATGAAGCTGGAGATGTGTCTGCAGAGAATAAGAAAGGACAACAAATAAATACATATCAAAAATGCTAAATACATGTTTAAAAGCATTGCCTTCAAAATACAAAATACAAAAAAAACTGAATTCATCTGTTATTTGGATGAAAAAAGGCTTTTTAATATAATCTGAAGACTTCAGTTAGGCTACATTTCTAAAATTGATGCAGCACTTTAAATTAGATCACTTTGTCTAATAAGATACAGGTAATATTTTGAGTTTCCCTCCCTTTATCTGATAAATAAGAAGATATTAAAATGGCAGTTCAAGAATGAATAAGCTTAAAATAAAGGATCAGAAATCATAAAAAGGCAGAGATAACGCTGCACTGACTTCTCCAGCGGCAGGACGTGGGGTCCAGAGATGGAGTATCTGTAGACGAAGGTGAGGAACTTCTGGAAGACGGTGAAGAAAGGCCAGTGGGAGAGGACGCAGATGCTCTTCTTCACCTGCAGGCTTCGATTGGTGATCGGCCGCCGGTCGACCACGCTGAGCAGCCCGAGCCTCACGCTCTGCCGCTCTGATAGCAGCTCACGGGAAAATGACTCGTAGAACTGGATGGCTGCTCCGTAAACCTGTGGGGGAGAGGAGGGAATGCGATTAGACGAGTTTTAATGGTCTGGATCAAGTCGAGTGAGGTCTGTGGTTTCCTCTCTGCATTAGTTTGCTGATAGATCTGATGTCATTATAATGATGGAGAGTCAACAGGTGCTACTGTCTTCATTTTAAGGTCCAAATCTGTTTTGTGGCTCCAGACAGATTTTTTTTGGCAAAATGGCTCTTTAGATTGTAAAGGTCTATACCCTTACAGTGTTTTTGAGTTCCTTTCTCTTCGGTGAGATTCTTAAGCTGATGTGTGTTCTGTTCTCCTACCTTATCCCCGGAGGCGGAGGTGAGGACGAAGGTGGAGAAGACAGGCAGTTGGTACTTTGCATTCAGAGGCCAGCTCTCCACTGTGACGCCCATCGGCAGACAAAAGACCGGCACAGACTCGGGCAGAGGGAACGCCTCGAGGTCCTCCTCAGGGTACCGACTCAGCAGACCTTAAGGATGCAACACAAACAGTCAGATTAGTAATGAATCAGGTACATTTTAATGCATGAACAAGGCTTTAAAACCCACAAAAATGTTCTACTTTGTATGATCATTACATGTTTGCAGACTCGCTGTTATACGCTGAACTACGGGCAGGCCCAAACATTCGCCAACAGAGACGTTCACAGCTGTAACTGAGGGTAGTGAAGGTGAACTTTTGCTCGCGTTGACAAGCGTGTTGGATCAAACACCAGAAATTTGTAGCCAACATCAGTTAACATCAGTTGCCCAACTGATGTTATCTTACGCAGCCTGACATAGCTCGATGTTTCCCTACAGGTCGGCAAAAACGTCAGTGTGTGAAGGCAGATTTAACTCCTCTGTGGTAATTGGTCAGTTTAGTGCAGTTCTGGGACATGTTTTCAATGGCTCTGCATTCTTTTGACAGTCTTTGCTTTGCACTGGGTTCACTAAACCAAGCCAATGGGCGTAAATACTGATGCAACAGCGGTAGGATGTCACAGTGTTGGGAAAGTCTGGACAATAAGGCTGAAAGATAAAATCCCCAATTTCCCACTTGTATCTTTCGAATTTTAATTGTTTTTTTCCTCTATTGAAAAAAATACTTAAGTGGACTTAAGTGCTGCATATTTATTATTTTTTTCTTACCGCTACAGCTTTTTTTATTGTATTATTCTTATTCTTATTCTTATCTCTTTGCTTTTGATATGATTATTTCTCTATAATTCTTTTAATTATTATTATTTCTTCCTCTTTTAATTTCCTAGTATACATTTAATTGTTATGTTTCATGTTTATAAGAGAAAAAACAATGATGTGGGTTTTTTTAAAAAAGCATGCATGCTGCTACTTTGTGATAAAAGATGCATCATGTAGTTTGGACGAAGGCAGGCTGGTCTACACTGACACTGAAAGCTGCACAATTTCCACAAAACCTTAATATGAAACTTTACCGTAATTATTTAATCTAGTCAAAAGCAAATACAAGCCTAAATGTGCCTGTGAAAAATTGTCAGGGTCAGGAACCTAGGGGGAGAAAAATGAGCATCAAAGTAAGTCAATTAAATTATAAATAATTCTTGTGCAAAAAAAAATAAAATAATTGTTTAAATCCATCTTCCCAGCCCTAGTTGCAGGTCTGCTGGGAGGGACATTAACCATATTATTATTATTATTATTATTATCGTCATTCAGCAACTGGTGCTGTCTACATGAGGAGAAGAGGGAGTCCCCATGCCCAAGAGTTTGTTGTCTTAGATACAGAAATACCCTAACATGCACAGGGAGACAAGTCAATCACACAAGTCAACCCCTCCCAAAAGAGATGCATACTTACAAAAAAACATGGTATAAAAGACAATAGTGTTGATATTTTTACACCCTGGTCTTAAAAAAGGAGTCCTGACATATCTGGGTCTGTGGATGTAGATACTCACCAGCCTTGTAGACCAGAGCGTTAGCTTTAGCCACGGCTCTCTTGTAGCAAACAAACAGAGCTGGACCCCACTGTAAACAAAAAATAAAGAAATTAAAAAACAGCATTAGATCAATAAATAATATAACATGCACTCATATGCCCTTACTTTTAGTGACATTAAAAATAAGGACATCAATAAGAATATGTTCATTAATCTCTGCTAACCGCTTAACATTGTTGCTTGACACTCTAATCAGAGTTGGCACGCACGTCAGCCACAACCTTCCACTGTGGACACACACCTCTGCTTGTTCCAGATATTCACTCAATCAGCCGAAGTGTGTGATTTTGTAAATAATCCATGACTGACTCGCACCGATCCTGCCCCCCGACTCACCATTCCAGTGTTGAGGTTTTTGTCCACTCTGCAGAACGTGTGCGGAGCGACCTCTCCTTTGCTCGGCAGCAGCAGGGCGATGTCGGTGACCCCCAGCGTGTGGAGACCCTGAGAGTCCAGAGCCCGCCGGTATGTCAGAAACACCCGGTGAGCCGTCGGGGCGCCGCCTGCGCTCAGGCTGGCAGAGCGGCTGTAAGGCGTCGTCTCGATGACGTACCATCCCTGCTTCAGCTGCTCCTTCCCCTCATACAAAACCCTGCAAGGACAAAGACATAAATTGGATTATTCTCATTTATAAATTATGGAGAAACATTAAAAAAAAGGTCTATCTGGCCAAGGAGGTGGAGGAAGACAAACAAAATGAAAATGAAATCCTGCTGAAAATAGGCTTGCTGTGTATTTCCAGCGAACCTGTGCGGAGCTGCATTGTTGGCACACTGCGGATGGATCGAGGTGGAAAAGGACTGACTGAAGAGACTTTGGGGTTTAGCGTGGACTGAGATTTCAAGATACATTGCGTTAAAGGCTTAAATGTTTATTGTACTTTTATTGTCGCTTGTCTGATTTCCTGTCACTTACAATCTAATTGTTTAGCCTTCTGTTTATTGTTGTTCTATGTTCTTGCCCTGTTGTGTCTTAGGTGTGGGGGGAAGGTGTTCTGGGTTTGGGGTTGAAAATGGGCTCAGTTTGCGATCTCATAATTTGTATTGTCCATTCTAGTGCTGAATCCTGAAAACTAATAAATATACTTAAAAAAAGAGACTGGGGAAAATTTACTGGGGAGTACTGTCTTATTAACTGCTAGTTAATAAGACAAAGATAAATTAGATTTTTGTGGAAACAGTCGGGACCTTTTCGGATTCATGCTGGAAACTCCTCAGTTCTTTGAGCCAAATTTATAAATGTCGCTCTGTCACTGGCCCAAAAAAACATGATAATCCGTCAAGATCTTGTTACCGAAGCCACCTGAGAGACCGTTAGACATCTGCGCCCCCTCATGGCTCTGTATTAAGCTTTCAGGAGATCTAGCAAGGGACACGTAGTTTACAGCTAATCAGGGCTCAGTTCAGAAAGGGTGTCCCTCCAGGACGGCTTACTAAGATATGTATATGTGCACTTACAGAAGGTGAGAAATGGCAACAATGGTTGCATTCCTGGCTGGTAAAGTTGTGATATTATCATCAGTGTCGACTGCTTATCAAGCAAAGTGACCCAACAAAAGGATGACAGGGGAAGCAGGGGCACATATCATCCTCGCCAATATTGATTTGATTTAATTCAATATGACTGACTGTTGAATCTGGTTCATATGAGAGATGAGTCTGTTTTTGAAACAGAATCTACCCTTGTACAGATCAATTTGAACCTGTTATTGAAATATTTAATTGTCACTTTTCAATTTAACAACAATAAACAAACAAAACAAAGTACAACACAACGGTCTAATAAAGCTGTGAGATGATTCTAATTTAAAAAGAAGCCTCACATGGAAAATGCCACAATATTAATAACTCAAGATTAAAAACAGAAATAAAAAAAGACACTATGCTTGTTCAAATGTCCAAGAAGGTCAGGGTCTCTATGGATGAGGAGTTACGTTACACTGAGCCAGAAAAGGTCCCAAAATTCTCAAAAAAAATCTGTTTCGTGTGTTAGGTTTATCCTGGCGTAGCACAATTTGAACCTTTCGACAATTCTGATCTCCCTTCTATGTGGTGTACTTTTAAATATGTTAATGTAGTCTGTTTTTATTTGTCAAGGTCTGGACCAGTGTGTATTTTTTTTTTTTTTTTTTTTTTACTTTATTTGTCATAATTTTAAGTATTTAAAAGGTACAAAAAAGCTCTGTTAATCAGAATCAGAAATACTTTATTAATCCTTAAAAGGGAAATTTGGTCATTTCAGTTGCTCTTATACACAGTATAACAGTAGGAATCGTCAAATAATCACATTCAAAATAGATAAGAGTATAAAATTTCGATAAAGTAAAATAAAAATAAAGAAAAAGAAATGAAAATTAAAATGAAATGAAAAATTTAAGAAGGCAGGTTGAAACATGCAGATTCTTAAAGCAATGTAAACTTCCTAATGAAGGAAATAAGTAAATGAAGTGGAAGTGAGACTATAAATAAGGCCAAGGAATTCACACTGTTAACTTTACAATATTTACAATATGAATATAAATATAAATGAGACAGCACTGTTTGTCCGAAAAGCAAGTTTGACAGTATATATACATATATATATATATACATACATACATACACACACACACATACATATATATATACATATATATAAAATATATGGTATGAATTAGATTGTGAAATGGCTTTGGTATGAAGTTGTTCTCAGGTTGGAAGTTTTGGACCAAGTAGGTAAAATATGTGAGGTCTTCACGGTTAGATAATATGGAGGTGACAATGCAATAATCCTGCTGTGTTTTACTTGAACAAAACCATGTTTACTTGTTTTTTTCTTAATTAATTATTTTTCACACATTCATTTTTTTATTCCTAAAACCTAAAAAAATGTTGATGGCGGGTGAGAAAGATAATTTGTTTTCATGTATTGCCTAAATATGAACACTGTCATTCCAAAATAAAGATATACAGTGTTCAGCATAAATAAGTACACCCCTTCAGAGTTTTCAGAAAACCTTTAGTTTCCTTTCAAAATCAACATTTTCTGTGGCATACTGTACCACAAAATACTCCCCCAAATGTGGGCCATTAATTGTAAACAAGATTTTTTAAGTTGCACATAAAAAGTTTTTTTTTTTTTCAATTTAAAATCAGGATGCAAAAATGAGTACACCCCAATCAAAGGGGTGGGAGCAAAGGTAAATTTAAGCTGTCATATGACCCTTATTTTTATCTTATGGTAAATAAAAGGATATGTTAAACTCAGCTTTGTCAACTTTGCTCATCTAGATATTGAGTACTACATTACTTTTAAAAGGGGGTGTACTCATTTATGTTGGGCACTGTATATATATAAAAAAACATCCAAGTTGCATACCCCAGCATTAAGAGTTTAGTTTATAAGTTCTGTTTTGCTTCTCCTTCTATCACTTTGAATGTTCTCTAAACTCCTGCTGTCAGATCACATCCTCTCCTGACCCTGCAGGATGAACTTTGACCCTCCTCTTACTAAACAGCCCTCAAGACTCTCATCACGTCGTACCTGCTCTCTTCCCGTCAGCCCCTGTCCAAAAACTGACAGAAAATAAACCCTCCGATGTAATCTGATGGCGCCGAGAGAGGATTTGTCTCATTATCAGCTAGTAATCCAGAGTAATTAAACGTGTGAACATAGAGAGACAAAAGAGGAGAGGATGTGTGTGATGAGAGTCCAGAACACTACACAGTCTGCCCTCCGCTGACAGCATTACATAAACCATCGTATTATATAAGATTAAAGCTTTAATGTGCTGCACATGAACTACACCCACTGAGCCTGATGGAGTCTCTGTCTTTATGTTCAGGTTTAAACGGATGAGTTATTGTTAATAAACCGTTTCAGTGTCACTTCTCTGCTTTGATTCATGCAGCAGACTGACAGTGCGCAGACAGAGGAGGAGGAGGATTATCCTCACAGTGTCATCATCATTGTCATCCTCACATCGGCCAAAGTTGAATCCCAAATATCACTGAGCCTCTGCTGCCACAGAAAACTCATAGAAAAAAAAACAAACCCAAAAATGTTGGCGAAAGCATAACCTCTTCAGAGGAGGTATATTATTAAAGCCAGCAAGCTGAGCAGACCAGATTGACTACAAGAAATAAAATATAAACCTGATATGTTACCTCCTCAGAATCCAAATATCAGGCTGATTCTCTTTGCTTTAGTCTTCAGGTTGATTAAATATCTCTCCATATCTGATGTTAAAGGCTAACTCCCCCTCTTAACAGGATAAATAAGACTGAACATCATAAACAACAGTTACGAATGTAAACAAATCAGCAGCGATAATTTTGCCAGCATTTTTCAATGTAGTTTTAGTTATAGTCTTTTGCATAAATTGTCTTTTAGTTTAAGTCATAATTTAGTCATCTAAATTGTTTCAATTTTAGTCTAGTTTTAGTTGATGATGTCTACTTTAAATTTAGTCAACTAAAATATGAAGTGTAAAGTGTAAAGTGTAAGTTATGTTTCCTTGAATTTCTGGAGTCAAGTTTTGGACTTGGATAAAATAAAACATCTAATAACTCTTTATTAAAAGCTAAGGCAGCTGTGATTGGATGTCCCTCTTGACTCATCCAACCTTTCCACACAACCAAAGTAGCTGTGATTGGATATATTCCTAACTTGTCCCTACTTTCTACATGACCAAACTAGATCTGATCGGATTAAGTCTCTGTCAAACATTTTAGTCTAGTTTTTATCTGTTGAGGAAAATGTCAGTTAATTGTAGGGATGCATGATATTATCGGTTTGATATCGGTATCGGCCGATATCAGCCTAAAAAATTAAGTATCGTATCGGCCGATATTGAAATTTTTGCAGATATTTACAGCCAATATATCGGCCACACATATCGGCCAGCCATATCGGCTGGAATATCGGCATATTATACAAATGTTCAATATTGATTCTCATCACTGCATGGGTACGTTTAAATATCAAGGGTTTCATTTTTGCAAGAGTTAAAAGCTGTTTTCTTGTTTTACGTCTGGTCATGTGATAATATACGGTAACACTGAAAGAAACAAGTCTATTTTTGTTATGTACAGAGCTTGTGCTCTTGACCTGAAGTATCGGTAATCAGCATTCGGCATATCAGATATCAGCAAAAATCCAATATCGGCGAAAACTATGACGAAAATAATTAGTCAACAAAATGAACACTGCAAATCAGTCATTCTCACCCCAGGTCCAGTATCGGTGGTTTGTCCCGCCCTCGTCTGTAGCACAGGTAAAGGTGAGGGTTGTTGATGAGTCCGGCACTCAGCTCGGCCGAGTGTCCGCCCAGCGTCTTCTCGATGCACGTGAAGCCCTCCGGCACTTCCTCCCCGAGCCCACGAGCAATCACTGCCAGGTCCGTCACCGACTCCACCGCCCGGCCCGACGAAGACGACGAAGAGGAGGAGGTGGAGGTCTTTCCATCCTCGTCCAGGGGCCTCCAGGGCCCTGCAGGGTCCAGACCTGCCACTACAAAGTAGTCCACCAGCTGGGGACATTTCTCCTCTGTCATGCCGTCTGTCTGCCCTCCACTGCACAAACACACAGAGAGAAAGGAGGGTTCGATTTCTGAAGGTCGTGAATGTGATATAATTACATTTAAGCCTCAAAATGAAAGACTTTTAAGGTGTCGGACAGATTTTTATTCTCTTATGAATGAATATTTTCATCTCGATACATAAATGTCAAAAGCAAACATAAAATACAATCGTTTAACACAAACTTTGTCAGTAACAGAAAAGATTCAGGCTGAAGCTCGTGGCTTATTTTTGCCTACCCTGTACCATCCAAGAAAAACAGACACGTAAAGAAAATACAGAAGACTTTAAATCACACAGATCCAGGAGCTTCCATTTTCCCCTCCGAGCAAGCTTCCAGCTAACTTCCAGCCAGTTACCAGCAAACTTCAAATTCACCCAAACATGGCCTAGAGTTTACGATCTCTGACGTCAGGGTGGGCAGACCCTGGCATGGACCTGTCAAGGACCAGCCAAGACCCTGTCAGGGTAAGAGGACAAGTGTTAAATGGCTGCATCTGAAATACTGAGCTGATAATGTGCTTTGTAACTGAATTATTTTAGGTTTTACAGTTTTTCTGAAACTTAAGAGAGTTTAACATAATTTTAATTCATCAGTGAGCTTATTCCAAAACTTTATTACAAACTTTTCTTGTTTCAAACATTAACACACCTCATAAATTATAGTTTCCTTCTTTTTGTTTAAATAATGTTTGGAAGAAATCAGGAAGAGGATCTTTTACAACATGAAAAATAATTAACCAGTCTTTTTTAAATAACAAAATCCTGAAATAATTCAGTAAAATATTCTTTAAAGGGTAATAAAGCACTAGAACATATTTTGTAAAATTGAAAAAAATAGTTAAGAATCAGTAAAATAAGAAAAAACAGCACCAAGAAATATTTTGTTGAAATAAGCTAAGATAAAGTACTAAAATACGACAAAAATAAGTTAGCACTACATGCTTAAATGAGATGATAAAACACTTGAACATAGTTTGATAAAATTAACAAAAAGGGATTATAAACACAAAAGACAAAAATTTGTATATTATGCAAAAAAAAGATAACAAAGGACCGAGTAGCAGATTCATGAATAACGAAAGATGAAATAGTAAAATATTGAAAATAATTTAGTAAAATAAGATTAAAAAAAGGACCAAAACATAGCTTGATACATATGGTTTCTGTTTGTTTAAATAATGTTTGAATGAAATCAGGAGGAGGATCATTTACAACATGAAAAAAATACCCAGTCTTTATGAATAAATAATGTCTTGAATTAGTGTGTTATTGTTATCATTATTATTATTCATACTGCTTATACCTTTAACAACAAAATAATAACATAATAAAATAATAAAATCCTAAAATAATTCAGTAAAATATTCTTTGAAGGTAATAAAGCACTAGAATATATTTGGTAAAATTGGCAAACATAGTTAAGAATCAGTAAAATGACAAAAAATAGCACCAAGAAATATTTTCTTGAAATAAGCAGAGATTAGATGTTAAAATACTACAGATATAAGTTAGCATCATCTGCTTAAATAAGATGATAAAACATATAAACACAGTTTGATAAAACAAAATTTGAATGTAAAATACAAACGACAAAAATTGGTAAATTGTGAAAAAATAAGATAATAAAGGACCGAGTAGCAGCTTCATGAATAACGCTAAGATGAGATGGTAAAAAACTTAAAATAGTTCAGTAAAATATGCTTAAAAAGATAAAAAGCACCAAAATATAGTTTGATACAATAGGCTTAAAAGGAGAACAGAAACCCTAAAGACAGAATTCAGTTATTCAGTAAAGCACAGAGAAATCTGCTGCCGGATGTCATTTTCTGGCAATGAAACTTTTAACTATGCTTTAATTCTTGTGTTTGAAGGTGAATTAATGAAATAAAATGATCCATAATGAAGTTTAAAGGGGCCAGAGCACCAACTTTTGGAGCAAGAACCTCAGTGAAATGCAGGGCTGTATTTTTGATTTGTTCTCTTTAATAAGCCAGAAGAAAATGAATGTTTCAATCTATTCTCACCAGCCATCAATCACACGCCCTGCAGTGACATAAAAAGACCAGACAGTAGTTCCACTTTTCCAATAAAACAGGACATAACTCAGGACAGGATCCCACCGGGACGCTCATGGAGGGACGCGTGGATAGAGCGGTCAGGGTGGAGTTTATTTACAAAAGTCAATATGTGATTAAACTTGTGGAGGACGCCGCAGTGTGTGTGCATGTTTGCAGTGAGTGTTATAAAAATAGGATGCTGGGAGATGCTGAGAGCGCTCTTATGTAACAGTGAGTGTCCCTTGGCCTCTCTCACCCTCCATCCCAAAACTCTTCCCTCACACTCCTCACCCAGACGGAGGGGAAACACTCAGAGAGGGAGGGAGGGTGAATGAGTCAGGAAAACCAGCCTGGAGTTATCGTATTAACCCTAATGTCTCTTTTGATTCCCCCTAAAAACATAACATATATGTTTGATATGTTTTATATATATCACCTTGTAAAAAAAAACGTTCTAATTAGATGTATTGCTCATCATTAACATGTACAAAGCTTAAAAACACAATGTTAAGAAATCCAATTTGCACTTAAAATGTGAAAATTATGGTCTTTTTACAATTTTTTCCATTGAATATGTCTGTGTTTTGTACTTTTCAAACTGGCATTTAAAGGGTTAAATTCCTGAAAAGTTATCAAAAACTGATATGTATGGTCAGGACTGAAGTAAGTCTAACAAATTACATAAAAAAAAAGTGGGATTTTTTTTTTTATTAATATTTTTTTAATTGTAATATCTGTCCATCAACCATTTTTGGCAACGAGGGGGCTTGGTATGATTTTTTTTTTCAATCTCACCTTGTAAAAAAAAAAAAAAAGGCATTCTTATTAGATTTATTGCTCATCATTAACATGTACAAAGCTTTAATAACACAATGTCAAGAAATACAATTTGCACTTAAAATGTTTAAAATATGAACTTTATACAATTTTTTTACATTAAAAATGTCTGTGTTTTGTACTTTTCAAACTGGCATTTGGAGGATTAAATTCCTGAATAGTTGTCAAAAATTGATATGTTTTTTGAAGTGGGGTTGTTCTAGTAAATAAAACTGCAAACTGCTGACCATCTCCACCCCTGAGGAAAGATAGCTGTGCACAGCCATCAATCAGGCCTTTTAGAATCGATTTTAAGGTTCTTTAACTGGTTTTTAAATCCCTTAATGGTCTTGGTCCATCCTATTATCTGATTTTCTTTGACTGTATGAGCCCAGTAGAGCCCTCAGGTCTTCAGGTAGTGGTCTTTTACTTGTTCCTGAAGTAAAATTAAAAAAAGGGGTAGGATCAAATATTGTATACTTCTTCCCAGTGTTAATCCTGACAGCACTTTTTAATTTAGTTTTAGTTATAGTCTTTCGCCTAAAATATCTTTTACTTTTAGTCATAATTTAGTCATCTGAATTGTTTTCATTTTAGTCTAGTTTTAGTTGAGGAAATTTCACAACATTTTAGTCGATGAAATCTACTATAAATTTAGTCGACTAAAATATGAAGTGTAAAGTGTAAGTCATGTTTTACACTTGGATAAAATCAAACATCTAATAACCCTTTATTGAATGCTAGTAGAGTCTGAATTTATAAATGAACAGAAACAAATTGAACTTTTGTGTGAAATGCAGTCACCTTTATTTAGGCTGCCTGGCAGAGCATCTCAGTTACAATACCAGAACTGACAACAAACAGTGAACCTGCTCTACATGAATATATCAATTCATAAAGAGAGGAGCTCTGATTGGATCGCTCCACAACTTATCCCACCACCACCAAGCTAAGGCAGCTGTGATTGGATGTCCCTTTTAACTCATCCAACCTTTCCACACAACCAAAGTAGCTGTGATTGGATATATTCCTAACTTGCCCCTACTTTCTACATGACCACATTAGGTCTGATTGGATTAAGTCTCTGTCAGACATTTTTGTCTAGTTTTTATTTGTTGATGAAAATGTCAGTTAATTTAGTTTTAGTTTTTGTCCATGTGCACTTGTTTTTATTAGTTACTGTCTAGTTTTCATCAGAGGAAAATAATTAGTCAACAAAATGAACACTGCCTTCTACTCCTTTTCTGCACAAGCAAGATATTGTCAACAGTTTACCTTCTTTGTATTTTTTCGTTTTGGTATCTGCATGTATTTTTTATGGGGACCACCCATGTTTGTTTTTTTTACATGTCTGAAATAAAGCATTCAATTCAATTCAAAACATACGCTGAATCATCGTTTCATTATTAATGCCCTATCTGTGGAACAGTCTACCTGCAGACCTGAGAGCGCCACCTACTGTTCATATTTTTAAAAGCAAACTCAAGACCGACCTTTATAGTCTGGCTTTTAGATGATTATTGTTTCTTTTTGAATATTGTTTTACTCTATTTTAGTTTCAGAGTTACAATTTTGTGTTTGATTACCTCTTTTTATTTATTTTCTTTTATTGTTTGGTTTTAAGACTGTTCTATTTTAATTTATCTTTAATGCTTCATTATCTTTTTATATCCTATCATGGCTTTATCAGTTTAGTCTTAGCTCCTGTGTTCTCATTTTTAATTCAAGGCTGTGTCCTTGTGTGTTTGTGTGTTGAATGTGGGTGGGGTTTTGTATTTTATTTTGCATCCCCTGACTCGTATCTGCTTGTGTTCTTGATTTGTATGTTAAGTGCTTTATGAATAAAGTTTGATTGTTTGATTGATTGATTGATGAAAGCCTCCTAATTACCCCACTTGAGGGAAAAACTACTAAAAAAAACTACACTGGCTCGACAAGATGCTACAGTAAGATTCTTAATGCTGTAAAAAGATTTTTTTTAATTTTTAAGAAATTCTAAAGGATGGCACAGTAATTTAATGTTTATTACTATTTGGAAAATCATTAGATGGCAATCATGGCATTGGGAATGCCTCAGCTGAGGTCTGTGCTGTTGAAGCACTTCTATGAACAAAATGATCCTCCATTAAAAGTCTTCTCTGAAGAATGAGTCCTGAAAATGCAGGTCTTAGTGTAGTCAGGGTCATCTTGTACCCGGAACAGCACTGTAGTAAAGTTGTTCAGATTTATGACATCATGTGTTTTAAAACAATGAAATCTAGATTTTTCATTAAACCAGAGTATCAGCTTATTAAATACAGATCTTCAGTAACATTTAACCAAAAGCTGCCATTGGCAAATCATAGTCTTAGTTGTGTTTCTATAATAATTTGGTGCCCACTGTTTTTTTCAGTGCATATATCGAGTTCATTTTTCCCTTTAAATCCCCTGAAACCTAAACTGGAACACTGTGATCTTGAAGTTTCACTTCAATAACTTTAATGACCCTCACTGACATGATAGACCTATCTGGTCAGTGTTAAAAATATCCTCCTGATCCAGGACCTCATAATCTCAGTTTAATTCATCACTGAGGGACCAGGACTCCTGCTGATAATAAAACTTTTATCTCCCTTCCCTCCCTTTAAACTGCAGACATCTAGCCCCATCGAGGGGATGGTCATCAGGAGGTGAAAGTGAGAGAAGACGATGAAAGGACACAGAGCAGGAAGTGGAAATAGAGGGGGGTCAGAGGACATATGGCAAACAGGAAGAGGACAGGCAGCCTGCTTCCTGTTCATTGATGACTTCCTGGTGACGCACCAATAAAACACAACATTATCTTTTAACACTGCAACATCTACTGTACCCCATCACATTATCATCACTACAATCCTTTCATAGCACTGAGTCAAGCTGAGATGTTGGACAACCAAATATGACATGTTTCCATGATTCCAATGAAGTTGGGACGTTGTGTAAAATATAAATGAAAACAGAATACAATGATTTGAAAATCCTTTTCTATGGAAAGCTGTTTGAGCATAAAATTGATATAAGTAATATCAACCAAAGTTCAGCTCTACTAGTACTCAAATTTGGAGTACTTATACTCAATTTTTTTCAACTATCATCGAGTAGTAGACTTTACTAGTGAAGCAAAAAGTGATACCAGCACTACTAGTAGATCGAAAAACGTTCATCAGTACTACTACTAGACTATTTTGGGTCCACTAGTACTACTAGTAAGCCTTATATGCTATTAAGGGGCGGGGAAAAGGGAAAACGGGATAAATAGTTTTTCACTGGTTTAGTAGAGTGATAACTGGTCTGTGACTGGTTTTGCAAGGTTTTATCATTATTTTTTTAAATTTTAATCTTTTGTCAAACAGTTTTCGGCCTCTGTGTAAAGCACTCTGAACCACAACAGAACATGTGCTGTAAAAATACAGTCTGACTGATTGATGAAACAAAACTTGTAGAGGGGTGATCATTAGTCAGCAGTGCAACAAAAAATGTGGAAGAAATCAAGCCAAAAAAACCACAGATGATGCAAACAAATGAACTGACTTTTTAGTAAAGTAGATTTCTCAAGTTCGGGAAGATGATGTTTCTTCCTAAAATGACTCAGAGTGGGTAAAATGTCAGAAAAGTTGACTGCTATGTGTCAACATGAGTTTGAAAATAAGAAGGTCAGAGGTCAATACCCTGGTGCTCTCTTTGGACAGCTGATGTGACAGAAAAAGTCTGATGGAGCATTTTTTCCTTCACTGTTGTCTCAGCTCTTTTATAAAGAAAAAATACATACAGAGGATCTGAAAGCAGCTGCAAAACAAATACAGTTTACGGGATCGGCACCACACCACTATAACTACATCTTACCATGTTAATACAAACTTAACTTAAAGCCTGGCAAAGTCAAACAGGAATTAAAGACCTCAAGTCTAAAGAAGTTTGGACGGTGTGTAAAACATAAATAAAAACAGAAAAGAATGACTTGCAAATCCTTTTGGGCTAGTATTCAATTAAATGCACAACAAAGATAAAAGATATTTAATGTTCAAACTGATAAACTTTAAAAAAGTTTTTCTAATATTCACTCATTTTTAATGTGATGCTCTAAGCAGAGGACACCACATCCATGATGTCCAAAAACAGTCTGAAATGTGGACTCAGACCACAGCAGACTTTTCCACTTTGCCTCAGTCCATCTCAGATGAGCTCGGCCCAGAGAAGCCGGCGGTGTTTCTGGGTGTTGTTGATATTTGGCTTTGTCTTTGCATGGTAGAGTTTGACCTTGACCTTGTAGATGTAGAGATGAACTGTGTTAACTGACAATGGTTTTCTGAAGTGTTCCTGAGCCCACATGCTGATATCCTTTACAGGATGATGCTGCTTTATAATGCAGTGCTGCCTGAGGGATCAAAGGTCATGGGCACTTAGTGTTGGTTTCTGGACTTGATGCTTATGTGATTTGTCTGATGCTCTGAATCTTTTGATGGTATTCTTGACTGTAGATGGTGAAATCCCAATATGTTCTTAAACTGCTGGACAATTTGCTCACACAGTTGTTCACAAAGTGGTGTACCTCGCCACATCCTTGATTTCAGGGATGCGCCAGTTAACCTGCTCACCTGTTCCAAACAGGTGTTTTTGAGCAATCCTCAACTTTCAGAGTCTTTTGTTGCCCCTGTCCCAGCTTCTTTGGAACATATTGAAACATGATGAATGAATTACAAAAAAAACAACAGTTTATAAGTTTTGAAATCACATATTTTGTCTTTGTAGGGTAATCAGTTGAATATAGATTGAAAAGGATTTGCAAATAATTTTATTTAGCTTTTATTTACGCATTAGACAACGTCTCAACTTCACTGAAACGGGGGTTTGTTGAAACCATAGCAGCATTATGGAAATGTTTTTTAAACTGTTTTTTCTGGACAGTGAAACATGTCAAA
Source organism: Cetoscarus ocellatus (assembly GCA_037902135.1). Lineage (NCBI taxonomy): Eukaryota > Metazoa > Chordata > Actinopteri > Labriformes > Labridae > Cetoscarus > Cetoscarus ocellatus. The sequence continues at coordinate 767,302 of JBAMNC010000913.1, read as the reverse complement.
GACGCTCACATTCTGTTAAAACAAGAGCTCAGAACTTCCTGAATCAGTATTTAGAGCCTTATGTTTGGAGTGTTGGGTTGTGTTGGCGCTTTGAACCACTGCTCTAAATAAACTGCAGCATGTGTCTGTCACAGAGGGAGGGGTCCACTCATACAAAAGTAAGAACAGAAATTTCAGCTGAAACAGCTGATTTCATCACAATCACTTCCCCTTTACATGGACGCTGTGCAACAATGGAAACCTCAAGTCCGCACACACTCACACTGAGCTCTAAATAAAAAATGGAAAGTCCACATAAATGCAGATTTCCTCACTGATAAAGTTCACTACAGAACGTTTGAATACAAAAATACAAACAGGGACTTCTCTATAAAAGCCTTCCTCTAATTGAAATAACACAAAAGGGGAAAGAAACTCCAAAACTAAGTCCACAAGAAAGAAACGATGAACCAGACCCAAAGACATTTGACCATGTTCCCCCAAATTCTTACACATTTGTCCTCAACTCAAAGTGGATATTTGTGTAAAATCCAGAGAAGCTCCTGGAAAGTGTTTGAAATATTGTGTTCAAAGGCAGGAAAGGCACAAGATACCCATTAACCTTTGACCTCCAAAGTTCAATAATATAATCTGCTGGTGCAGTGGTTTTCAAAGTGTGGAAAAGTAAGCCCAATAAAAACAAGGCTCAAAGAAATACAACTAATTCATATATTTCTCATCAACTATTACAAATAAAACATAACAAACTTGTTTAAATGTCGGTCTCGTATATAACATTGTAGAACATATTTTTTGATTTTTAATAGTTGACTAGTCTTAAAATAAAATGAAATATTTTACTTTCAAGAGCTTAATATATTCATAATTTTGTCTTGTCTGAAATGTTTAAAGATGTTTTGCATTTTTTTCAGTATCATTAAAAGAAACAGCCAAGGAAACTTACAAAAATACGGCGTGAAAATAAACCAATAAATTACCAACATAGATAGCGACTCTCAGCAACTTACAGACTGTGGCCAGTTTGTTTTTATCAACACCAATTCGCAAAAACCTACATAGCAGTGGCTGCCTGTCAACTTTATCTTTTGTCCATTTACTAATATTTACACTATAATGTGTTTAAGAGGACATTATGTTAATAATAATTATTATAATAATAATAATAATATATTTTATGTGTATTGTAATTTACATTTTTGCAACCTCAAAGTGCTACACAGTAGAATAAAAACAATTAAAATTAATGAAATTAAAAAACAATTTTGAAGAAGAGTCAAGATGAATAGATACTTATTTAATATTTACTCCATGTGCAGCAGAAACTCTGAGCAGGACAGTTTTCTCTGGTTTTCTCATGCTGTGCCTTCACTGAAGGTGCAAAGTTAGACTGAAATCCCTCTGAGTTTTCTTGACATACAGCACAATCAAGCAAAGGATGACCAAAAGGTTCTATGACCTTGACCTTTAACCCATGACCTCAAAAATGTCATAATCTCATCTCTGTGTCATTGTGGCCACTAGCGCAAAGTTAGAAGAAAATCCATCTGTGCATTATTCTGATATCACATCCACAAAACTGCTTTGGCAAGTAATGAGGAAACATGAGGCTCAGGGACTTTTGACCTTTGACCTCAAAAATCTGCAGCTTATCCGTGAGTTACAGACATTTGTACAAAGTTTGATGAAGGTAAGACACCAAAAGGGAGTTGCAAGATGATCTCCATATACAAAGATTTATTTATTTTTTTAATTTTATGTTTACTGAGATTTTCAGCAAGCATAACAGTAACTATAATCGCACTTGTGACAAAAGATCATCAATAAATAAAATAAATCAATGAATAAAAATACAGAAAATTAAATCATCATAAGAATAAATTGAAAATAATAATAATAAATAATAAAAAAAAAGACATTAATATACATGATTGGTCACCCAAATTTTGGACAAAAAAAACTGTACAACAGTCTATAAGACTCTGATTGCCAAAAACATACCCCAAATCCTGCCACCTGCACCTACAAAGATGAAATTTAAATGATTTTAAGGGCATTTTTATTTAATATATTCAAAGTTTATATAAAAGGAGTTTCATATAATCTTATTTTAATTATTCTATTATTTATTCATCTATTTATTTTTTGTAGATATTTGTAAAATATGCCACTAAATCATCTTGATACAGCTTGAAATTGTTAAAGAAAAAACACAGATGTTGAAATGTATGTTTTATGTGTGTTGCAAGATCTGTAAAAATAATAAAGTTAAAAAAAATTAATGGAGTTTCAATTAAATTGCATTTTTATGACATTTTAGTCATGCACTCAAATTTACCCACGGTTTTCTCAAGCAAAAAGGACCATCAAAAAAACATTAATACAACTACATTAAAAAGGACATTAAAACAAAAAGCAAGACAACGCTATGGAGCAGCATTCAAAGAACATTTCTGCCCTTGTAAGAAGAATTTTATCCACAGAGTAGCACGTCTCTGCACATCTTCATCATGTGCACTGTCACCTGACAGCTCTACAAAAATATCTTTGAGATGTGGAAGGAAACTACATGAAGTTTCAGGTGCTCTTCACCTACAACTGAAGCGCTGAAGTCACTTTTTACTCACAAAATGTCACAAAGAGGAAGTGAGAGGCCTGACGGAGGAAGTCTTTCACAACTTAAATGAATTCATTAATTCTTGCCACAGCGGTTCACTCTGCATTTCCACACCTGTTCAAACTAACTAAAAGATCACCGCTGCTTTAGAAAAGTTTAATTTTCCATCTCTGCAGAACAACAGCTCAGTCTGAAGAACTCACTTTCTGAGCATTAAATCTTATAATAGGACATAAAGGGTTACAACTTAATGTGACTGCAGCGCACGGTTAAATAAGGAAACGAGGCCGCAGATGTTCCAGGTGCAGCCTAATTAAAACTAAGCAAAGCTCCTGACCAGCATGCATGCAAGCCATCATGTCTACTGGGAGGAAATATCTCCAACCGCAGTCTGCAGCTGAGCTACGATCAGAAATATCTGCATTTACAGGCCTCCGAAAACAGTGGTCCAGTGGGAGAGTCCGATCTGTGACACGAGGGAAATCAAAGTGGTTAAGTGCAAAACTAAAAATGTCGTAAGGAGGGAAAGTGGTTCTGCAAACTTGGTGTCAGAGGTCAGGGTGTTTGTACATCTACAGTCTGTTTGTTTGGTCTGGAATAAGGACCAGTGTTTTCTATTGTTTTATAATTACCTAGAGTTTGATCTGTCTTTACACAGACTGGACCAAGTCGACCAAAATGTGATGTCCAAGAAAAAAAATAACCCATTGGTTAAAAGTTCTTGAGCGAAAAGAGACTCCTGCCTGGCTGTGACTGTCCTGTTACAGAACAGTCTCATTACTTTATAGCATTATTATTATTATTACACAAAAAAGATAAAGAAAACTAAAAAACATAAGGAAAGGCGTGCAACCAGGACTCAAAAAAGAGTTTGTTTGAGGTTCTATTTGGAATGGGATTCACAAAGTAAATACTCCAAGCCCTCTCTTTATACTATTAAAAAGCCTTTATTTAAACGGACTGGTCACGTAGACCTTAAAAACAAACTTTGACACCTTTCAGCATCAAGCCTTCATCAGCAAGTCATGCAAACAGATGCTAGGCTGCAGTAGGCGCTTTTAAAGGAACAATACAACATCTTTGTTGTTCTCTTGTCTTGCCTCACATCCCAAGTCCATGACAAGCAGATAGACACCATTCTTTATACTGTGCGTGCAGTAACAAGGAAGAGACGGCAAAAGCTCACCCACTGCTAATTAGCATGGCTCAAACACTGGGAGTCAGTGGGTAGTGTTAGCCTGCCTCTGCCTACAGTCATCAGATAAACTCTTCAGCAACTCTAAACAGTCCTGTGTGCTTGTTGTGACTTGTTTTTTTTTATTGCATTACATTACATTATCTTCTCCTATCTTCATACTATCTTCATCTACTCCTAAACAGAGGCTTTGTTTTGTTGACCTACTTCCACGGTGGTTTTTCGGAGAGATGTGATGTTAGTGAAGGAGTCGAGTCTTTTGAACAGCTCTTTTAAGTGAACGATGAGAACTGAGTGCGAGTGAGCCGTTTGTTTGTGAGCCATTATCAAATGCAAATTCGCTCAAATTTAAGAAACGAACGGATCACTCACAACTGCAAATCAGTTCTCATCGTTCACTTAAAAGAGTTAATATAATGATAACATGAAGGTAGTAGAAGATTATGTAACATAAAGGGATACAAAACAAGTCACAACAAGCACACAGGAACGCATAGAGTTGCTTAAGAGTTTATCTGATGACTGTAGGCAGAGGCAGGCTAACACTACCCACTGACTCCCAGTGACTGAGCTAAGCTAATTAGCGGTGGGCGAGCTCTGCCCGTCTCTTCCTTGTTACTGCACGCACAGTCGAAAGAATGGTGTCTATTAGCTTGTCATGGACTCAGGATGTGAGGCAAGACACAAAAACAACAAAAATGTTGTAGTGTTCCTTTAAAAGGGGGCTCCACCAATAGGAAACCGCCACTTGGGCTTAGTGTCTTGGCCTGCAGCTGGTGCCAACATAAAAAGCCCAAGTGTTGATTATGTAGTTTATAAACATTGAAACATATTAATGCTGAACTCTCAGATCAATATTTAATCTCATTTTAAGACAAATATTAGTCTAAATATCTGCTTGTTCAAAACTTCCATCATAAATATCTGTAAATTTTCAGTATAAGTATTTTCAACTATCACGACAACTTACAATTGGAAGTAAGTCAAGAAAAAAAATCTTGATTTATAATATTTAAATCTTCTGCAGAAAATAATCCTAATTAATTGATTTAATCGATATATTGCCCAGCCCTAATACCAACATTAATATATTTTAACTCAAACACAATGAAAAAAATCACAATTTAATGAGTATGACACATAACTAAAGTCAATTTAAGCTTCTTTTTAACGCAATAAAAGAATGAATGTTTACCAGTTTTTAAAGCACAAATATATTACCTTTATCATCGTTTCCAAATATAGGTTTTACTAAAACTATAAACTAGGGATGCACGATATTGGATTTTTGCCGATATCTGATATGCCGATATTTTTTTGGATTCATTATCGATACCGATACCGATACCGATATTTCAGGTCAAGAGCACAAACTCTGTACGTCACAAAAAGGGACTTGTTTCTTTCAGTGTTACAGTATATTATCACATGAACAGATGTAAAAACAAGAAAAACAGCATGTAACTCTTGCAAAAATGAAACCCTCGATATTTAAATGTACCCATGCAGTGATGAGAAGGTGCATCAATGTTGAACATTTGTATAATTTGCAGATATTCCAGCCGATATACGGCCGATATGTGTGGCAATATATCGGCTGTAAATATCTGCAAAATCTCAATATCGGCCCATACAGATATCAAACCAATAATATCGTGCATCCCTACTATAAACTATATTTTAATGCCTCCTAAAAGATATTTAGAGATGCAATCATAGCAAAGTACGTTCTTTAATGGCATGTGAAAAACAGAAAATATTTTATCACCATCCTAATTTGTCCATCATGTCAGTAGTGCCCGCCTACTTCATTATCTGATTGGCCCATGGTGAATGTGATTGACAGGGCTATCGTCCAATGACCTGCAGGATAGGCTTTTGAAAGGTTTTGCCCATTCCTGAACACTTTCTATGGACTAGTGAGATTCACTGGACAGTCCATGTGGTTTGTCAGGTGCCTCACATTCAGTCTAACTGTACATCAGTTGTCTTTTAGCTCTTTGATGATGTTGCCTCAGCCGAACGTCACTCACGAGCTACAACAGGAAGTGGGCAGAGCTGCGACAGAGAAGAATAATAAGAGCATTCATGTTGAAGTCTGTCAGAGAGTGAGGATCCGACTGGCTGAAGAAGACAAACACTTTCAAAGGTGTTTGTTATTCTGAGAAGGTGACATCTCCACCACAGTGACACTGCAAGAGCACGTGTTTATCAGAGTGTGTGAGTGTGTGTGAGCTGGTACAGAGAGCAGGGGAGTCACAACGGCCCTTTGTCTCCCTCCTCATCACGTTCAATGGGCACATTATTGATGACATCACCTACGGCAGAGTCACATGACCACTTCACTCCACATGGAGACGTCAACTTAAAGACCGAGCTACTCAACCAGGGGTGTGAAATATGCGGCCCTCCCTCTCTTTTAACTTGGCCCACGACTTCAAATCAATAAATCACAAACGTGAAAAAAAGACAAAAAAAACAATCAAAAAATTTCCTTCATAATCTTTCGACATTAAAATATATTTGGGTATTTTTAGGACAGCATGGTGACGCAGCAGGAAGGTTGCTGGTTCGATCCCCGTGTCACTCAGGGCCTTTCTGTGTGGAGTTTGCATGCTCTCCCCGTGCATGTGTCTCCTAATTGCCCTTCGGTATGAGTGAATTGTCTGTCTCACTATGTGGCCCTGTGATTGGTAGGTGACCTTAGCTGTAATTCAGTAAAAGCTTCAGAAGGACAGCTGCACTCAAAAAGAGTAATAGGACATTTATTGATTATGAAACCACTGTCAGATCACATATAATTAGTGTGGGGTGGGGCATCAGCGAGGGGTCAACACGATAACAAGATACCATTTCCACCCATACCAATCTCCTTTTAAGAGAAAATATCCAAGCTACTAAAACATTATGAATTACATTTAATATTATATCAACAATCAGATGGTAATGGTGGTCCTAAAGCCATTTAAATAGCCAAGAAGTTGATATTTTATTCCCAATATGCGAATGTCATATTTGAATTGAACTGAATTGATGTCTGAATTTACTTCAAACATGTATACAAAGAAATAAAAATAGAGAAATTCCATTCATATACAAAGAAAAAAAAAGAAATAGGGTAAAGTATGAGTAAGTGTGACATCCTTTGTTCACGTTTGAGTGGTTTTTGGTTTTATAAAAAAAAAAAAAAAACGGTAAAATGTAAGGGAGAGTACTAGCTGGGGAAAAAAATAGGGGTGTCCCGATCTGATATTGATATCAAATATCAGCCCAATGTCAGCAAAAAAAATAAAAATATCAGATTATATCGGCCTGCATCTAAAATCTCCGATATAAGCACTCTGATACAAGCAGTCCATTCTAATTTATTTACTTACTTATTTAATTCAGTTGTAGAATATGCTTATGTTTAAGTTAAACATGGTGGTTATTTTGCAATTTAAAAACAACCGTTTTTGTTTTTATTGGATTTATGGAGGTTACTTTTCAGGGTCTTCTAATTTATTTTATATTTATTTTATTTAATTGTAGTATATTCTTATGTTTAAGGTTAAAATTTATTTAACCCATTGGTTAATAACAAATGGGTCAGTTTTTCTCATACCTACTATTGCTGACTACTGTTCTCTGTTTGAGTAACCTCACTTGATCAAGCCTTTTCTTACAGTCCATACTACAAAATAAGTAATAAAACATGTATGATTCCTGCTGATATTGCATCGGATCGATATCGGTAACGGCCAATACTCAAGGTTGCAATATCGGTAACATACCGGAGGTGAAAAAGTTGTATCGGGACACCCATAGAAACAAACACTGTTGAGACATAGAGGGATGGCTCGATTACAGCATTGTTTTTGTATTACACATCCATTATGTACTTGTATGCATTTTGTTCTTTGAAAAAATGGAATATGTATGCTCTCCCTGATGGAAATAAAAAAATACAAAAAAAACATTTAAAAAAAAAAAAAAAAGAAATAAAGTATTTCCATGTTCGAAAAGGAGTAGGAAGAATACTTTTTGAATTCCTACCCCTTGTTATAAAATATTTTCTGCTTTAACAGCTAGGCAAATATATTATACATATGTACACTACAAAAGATGTTATCCATACAATTACATTTATACCCATATACAATAAAAAATATATATAATATATAACTTTACATATATATATATATACAAATACATATAACATATAAGAATCAATATCTGACATAATATACATATACTACATAAACATCTATATAATTATAATTTGTACCTATGCACAAATACACATACATACTTACATGTATACATATTATGTAAATATCCATATAAATAACATATCTATATCTAATATCTATAAACTAAATAGCAAATACTTATCAATTTCAACCTTAGTAATTTTTATGATTTATTTATTTCCCCATCACTCTCATAGATAACACACTTCCTCTTCCATATACATGTTTATAAACCGGTTTTTGTACCTCTTTTTAAACAGATTTATGTTTGTACTTTGTTTTATCTCCATATCCAAATTGTTCCAAAAAGTCATTTCACAGCTTAACATGCAAAAACTTTTCATTGTTGTTTTTTTAAATGTAGGTTTCCCCTTAGATTGTAGCCTTTTTGTTTTGCTTATAACTTTGTAAAGTGCTTTTATGTATGAATAATGGTCTACATGTGATAAGTTAGATAAGTTATAGACCTATTTTTTAATGGTTTTTGTTTTTACAGATGTTTAAAACAAATATGTTGTAGCATGATGACCATAATGAGCATCGAGGGACAGCAAAATTGTATTAACTATGAAACAGGAGCTCTTAAAATATGAATATTAACATTAATTTAAGTGGCTGTTAGCTTTCACTCTCGTTTTGTCTCATCGATCGTGTTGTTTGGTTTAGTATCACTGAGTCTAAAAAAAAAACAAAAAAAAAACTCCAGCACATTTAAAAACACAGGGCCACATAAAAACAGAACAAGCTGCAGGTGACTATAATAAACCTGTTTGATATCATCACCATCCTGCAGACACAGAAACAGTAATTACCAACAGAAAATTCCCCTCCACGCCGACAGCTTTCACTTTCATTTTGTCTCAATGCTCGAGTTGTTTGGTTTAGTATCACCGAGTCTAAAAAAAAAACCTACAGCACGTTTAAACAGTTACTGAAGAGCTAAAACCGGTTCAGGGGGAAATCCACTTGTGGTGCATTCATGTCCTCAGCAGAGGAGGGAATTCAGTGCTTTCCCAGTTGTGGTTTCTTCTCCATTACAGTACAGACTGTGTGAGTATCTTTTTAAGGTGGGTATCCGAACAACAACAGAGGAGACAGAGGTGATAGAGCTGCCCGCCCCTCAGACATAAGTGTTATGAAGCTGGACACAAGCAAAAGTTTGGGAAGTCATGCAGCATTTCGGAGCCGACGACAGGAGGAGAGTAATTTCTGTGTCAGAAATTAAGATGTCTTCACTAACCTGGACCCGATTCATTTACAGCATTGTTTATTCTAAAATAAAAAAGTGACTAACAGCCATCAGATAGGTCAAATGTCAAGGTCATTACACTTCATGATCAGAATTTGCTTCCAACTGCACCATCTCATGAATACTTTAGGGGACATACTTCAGATATTGCTACAAAATTTGGTGCGGGTGAAGAAAATAACCCATTTTAATTTCAAGGTCATACTTCATTTGTTACATCATTCCTCTCCATTACACATCACAATTTGCCTGCCTAAAGGGATATACTTAAAACATTACAACTAATTTGGTCTGAATAAAGACAAAAAGCCACTTTAATTTCAAGGTCATAAGTCATGTGTGAAGGTCGTTACACTTCATGATGATGATTCACTTCCAACCGCACCATCTCAAGAATTATGAAAACTCAGCGTTTGCATGGTGTGTTGTCATCCTCTTCTTCTTTAATCTCTTTGCATTGTGTTTTTTTAATGACAATTAAATGGATTAATGTATTATCCCAAAATTATTTTCTTGGATGATGCAGCCCTGTAAAGGCTGTCAAAATAAATAAAAACTTGGTCAGAAAAACAAACAAAAAATAACAACAGGATTTAAATCATGATCATTAGGTATGTCTCCAATAAACATAAATCAAAGAAATATTTACTTGAAACATGGTCACAAGTAAAAGCATAACACTATCTGGATATGGTGGTAGGCATAGAAAAGAGAATAAAACAGCTTTTGAGTAGAAAAAGCTGCATACTTTGGACACAGAATGTTTTAGACAGCGTTTGACAGTTTATTTATGCATTTTTGTGTTTTCCTGTGGATGGGATTGTTTTCAAAAACAGAGGAGGAGAACCTGTTTTTAAAAATACCCGCCTACGTGTTGACATTTCCTCAATCAGCAGCAACAGTTTGAGGCTTCAGTACGATGAAAATAAACATCTGTAACACCGCAGCTCGTCTATAAAAGATAAAACAGATAAAACAGGACCTCAGACAGACACCATCTAATGTTGTGTCTCAGTCTGTGAGCATCAAACACTCAACATACATATAAAAAAATTATAAAGTGTTAATAAAACATACGATATCCCCATTATATGTTTGAAGGGGTGTAGGATGTTGGATTTTGTCTGATATCAGATATTTGTATTTTGTTCCTGCCCTCTTGTTTGACTGTTTTGGTCATTTCTCTGTTGATCTGACTGTTTATGCTCATTTGTTTGTGTCTTTGTTTTCTCTGTTCATCACTTTGTAAACTTCTGTTTTAAAAGATGCTCTATAAATAAAGCTATTATTGTTATACTATTATTATTATTACTGAACTCATCATCACCGATGCCGATATTTTCCATTGAGTGCACAAAGTCTTGGCTTGTTGCTTTCAGTGTGACGGTCTTTTAGTGCAAAGATCAGATATAAAACAAGAAAAAAAACATTCAACTTTTCAAAAATTAAACTATAGATTTTTAAATACACCCATGCAGTGATAATAAGGTGCAGAAAAATGTTGCATTTGTGTATCTTGTTGATATCATAGCTGATGCCGATATTTACCTTTTTATCGGAGACAAAAAGGGTGCAAATGTAGAAATCTTTAAACACAATATTAAAAATAATTTACTCTGCCTGACTTTTATGTAGAACTTTATAATTTTAATGACTATTATAATTATTTATTTATTTGTAAGTATCACTTTTTGCCTTAATTGAATGTTAAATTTAAGTTTGAAATTTTATTGTTTGTTTTATTATATTTATTATGCTTTATAACTTATCACGTCGATACAGTATTTATCTTTTTTACACTTAATTACTTTGTTATTCATATCGATTTTTTAAAATATATATCTTTTAATCCTTTTTTTAAATTGAGCGTTTCTGGTATGCATCAGTATCCAAATCCTCTTGACATCTTACAAACTATCATTACAACTACAGTAGAACAAAACTCAGTAGACGGATCTCTGCTGAGCGTTTATTTGCGTAGTGGGTGTAAGAAAAATCCGTGATTATTGTCTATATACATACATACATATATATATAGACACACACACACACACATATCTTTGTCAACCATTTTCTGCCTCAATGTAAAGCACTTTGAACTGCAACTGAATTTGTATAAAAGGTGCTATATAAATAAAGTTTGATGATTGACATCAGCCGACTAAATTTACAGTAGACTTCGTCGACTAAAATGTTGTGAAAATTCATCAACTAAAACTAGAAAAGCACTCGGAGAGTGCAGACCTCCACCAAGATACATTTCTGGATCAGTACGCGCTCCGATATGACGGCGAGTCTCTGCTCATGTCTGACCATGTGGAGAAGTCCTCTGCTGGCATTGCAAGGGAAGCTGGGTAATGTAGTGACATAGGCTTGAAAAATGTTGATGTGAGTTTGCAAAGAAACTACAATTTCGATAATGACATAAAGGGGGCAGAACCCTCAGAGCAGCTGAGGAGAAATGAATGGGATTTGCCATTATAAACTTCTGTGTTTTTTTGTGACATCAGTCTGGATCAGATCCAGATGAAACTGACTGTGATGACAGAGTTATATTATGTATATGATCATGTAAATTTTTAACCAAATCGATCAAGTGTTGTCAGAGATATGATTTTTTAAAATACGACCCAATGTTAAGTTTTGGGATTTTCGCAAATTTGGGGAATTTTTTGCATCCAAAAAAATTTTTTCACCACCAAAATTTTATGGCTTCTTCCTTGGACCAAACCACACCTCTGGTAAAATTTTTATGTAAATCCATCCAGTAGTTTATGCGTAATCTTGCAAACAGACAAACAAACAAACAAACAGGTCCTGGCAAAAACAAAACCTCCTGATTAAAACAATTTAGATGACTAAATTATGACTAAAACTAAAAGATATTTTAGGCAAAAGACTATAACCAAAACTAAAAAGTGCTGTCAAAATCAACAAGAATCACAGGACGGCTGGATCCCTTCTCTGCATCTTGGCATCCTCAGCCCTGCAGACTGAGGGGTCTGGTCCTCCTGAGCTGAGATAACTGCACTCAGACAGAATCTAAAACCAAGTCCAGCTATTCTAGACCTCCTCAGACCTCCGGGACGCTTTACGAGTCCCTGGTGGAGACTCAAATGTGTGGAGGAGCTGCTCTTACGGAGTGTGTGCAGTAAACAGTAATTATCATGTCGCAGTGAGAGCCGGATTATTACCAGAGAAAGAGGAGCCGAAAGAGGAGCAGCTGAAGAGTCTGCAGACTCCTGAAGGAGATTTAAATATCTGGAGTCTAAATTTAGAGCGTCCGCCGAGCGAGCGCCGGCTCACTTTGTGAACATCAGGAGGACTGAGAGGACACGGGGAGGGTGTCTCCGAAACACAGGCCGACTCACGATGATGCAACATACATGATGTCAACAACAACCGGGGAATAAACAAACAAACACAGATAAAGAGGTCAGAGCAGGGATAATTATAGACCCAACGTCTGACATCCAGCAGGACTTTAGAGGGGCCACAGGAGACTTTTTAACACGGGATCATATCTGCTGTTTCTCTGCAGCTTTTAAATCCATTAAAACTACTTTTCTTTACAAGTTTAGGCTGTCAGCAAACAATCATAAGCTGTGGACTCCATGAGCTCTATCCTGCATCAACCATCAACAGAACATTAACATAAATTCATACTTTTAGACCAGTTAAACCATTTTAATGACAGTTCAGCTAGATCAGGGGTGTCCAAACTATGGCTCACTGTCCATTTTGAATTGGCCCCTGAAACAGTTGAATGATTAAAGACATTTTGATTACAGTAGCAAATATATTATTTATATATATACATATTTACTTCGTCACAAGGTCTCATTTACAAAGTATACTGCAATATTCACTTTCAAGCACCAACATTCTTGCAGTTTACTCTTGTTTTGCGTCTGACAGTGAAGTTAAGCCGTCAGTGTCCCCATCTCTGCTGCTCAGAAAGTCATTCTCGCCCTAAAAAGGTGTGAATCCAGTGATAGCCCAGGGTCACAAGGGCCCCTTGACAGGTGGTAACCCTAGAACTTTAACTTAAATACACTAAAAGTGAGGTGCAGCAAGTGGCTCAGTCTTCCATGTATTCCTTTTTACGCGACCCTGTTTAAGCCCGATATTTAACAATGACCCAAAATGTTATAAAAAATGTAATAAAACCCGATATGTAATAATTGGTCAATAATGTAACAAAAGTGTTGAGCCCAAAATGTCATAAAAAAAGTGCAATAAAACCCAAAATGTGAGAACTGGTTTAATAAATTTATATTCAACAAAGACAAATATGGAGCTATATAAATAAAGGTTGATTGATTGAATCTATATTCAGCAGAGACAAATGTGATGAGGACAGGTTTATGATCTGGGCATCCATGGGTTTGTCTTTATCATAAATTCTTACTTTAGTTCCTTTGTCTCTGCCTGGATGGACACATCTCTGGATGTATGCGTGTATATACAAATTTATTTATTATATGTATTTGTATGTATGCATATATGTGTATTAGGGCGGGGAATATATCAATTAAATCGATTAATTCAAGTTATTTTCTGCAGAAGATTTAAAAATTAAAAATCAAGATTTTTTTGACTTACTTCAATTGTAAGTTGTATGTTTGAAAATATATATTTTTTTATTTTTATGATGTCAGCTTCTAAACAAGCATGTTTAGGCTAATATGTGTTTTTTTTAAATGAGATTAAATATTGATCAGAGAGTTTCATGTTAATATGCTGTGAAAATATCACAGCTTTCTGTGTTTATGTTGGAAAACTACATGATCAACATTTTAAGACGTTAACTTTAACTTAAAGGGGGAAATTCAGTTTGGTTTGGGAACATATTTTGATAACATAAAGGCAAAACTTTACTCATGTCATTTGTGTCACTTAAAGCTTTTTTTGTTTGAGAGGGGAAAAAGGATTAAAATTATAAATCGAGTGCTGGGGATTTTATTTTTAGGCCATATTGTCCAGCCCTAATGTGTTTCTATAAATGAAGAGTTTGTCTTCAGCCCACTCTGTTGTAAAGTGTCTTGAGATAACAGTTGTTATGGACTGGAGCTATACAAATAAAGACTGACTTGTGTTTCACTTTTGTTTTCTGCACTATCTATTTCAAAACTGTTGTTAAAGTAACCAACATTTTTTGATGTACAGTCTTCATTTAGTTAAAAACACAGATGGACGAGTGCAAGAGAGATTTAGACCGAGGTCCTGAAACTGGATCTGCCTGTGTGAGGATGCAGGTCATGGTGTCTGCGGCAGGTCTGCAGGCTCAGCAGTTTGTGTGAAGATGATGCAGAGAGATGGAGAGCAGAGAGGATGAAAACGAAGAGTGGCAGGCAGGAAGTGAGTGAAACCTTTGACGCAAATTATTTACAGGAACACGTAGAGGGAAATGCTTAAAACCTCAAACACTAAAGACAGCTTGAAGACCGTAAGCTTCTTCCTCTCTGCTCAACTGAACTGTCGATACAGCATTAAAGTGCATGATTGTGTGGAGAGGGGACTCATTACTCTACAAGTTAAAATGTCCAGGAATCAGGAGCTAAAGAAGGAAACTGGAGCTAGCAGTAAAGTTTACAAATGCTTGACAATGAAAGAGCAGAGGGGGTCAAGAAAAGGGGCAGGGGTGGATTTTATACAAGAATAAAATGTAATATGCAAGACCTGTGACCGTGACCTTATACCTCCAAAATGTATTCAGTTCATCATCCTTTTGTTCCATCTCTTTGAATCATGCAAATAAAGCTATGTGCTCTCCCTCTCCGATCCAAATAATTCATCCAATTCCTGTTTCTGGTCAGGAAAATAAAAGTAAGCTTATCTAATGCTCCAGCCACACATTCCTGTTTCTTATGGCGATTGTGCATGATTGTCATAATGCTGATGAAACGTGCTTTGGTCGTGGTGCATGCACTACTTGATCTGGATCAGCATTGTATAGTCGTGGACGAACGCCGGGGAATGGGGAAGGGTCCTGATTGTTTTGAACTGTTCAAAACTGTCGTGGAGAGTCGCCGCTCTCAGTATAGCGGGGTGGAAGCCTAATGCAGTCCTAAGGCGAACGGTATTAGTGTGGCATGTACAGGGCTCAATCGGGCTGATCGTGGCTCAATCCAGAAAGCTATCTGAGGACGATTGACAAGAACAACGTATCCGATTGTGCCCCTTCCTGAACGTTGTTCTTAACTATCTCGTAAGGTGAATATGACAAAATTGCAAGCGACGGGGCTCAATCAGGGCTTACGTGATGCAAACTGGGCTCGAATGGGGCTGACATCGTGCCAGCGGGATGGAAATTTATGGAATCCTCGTCGGATCGTTGTATTGACCTAATTGAAGTGGGACGAACGCCCCCGAAGCGCCGTAGAAGCGTTACTGACGGTGTATGTCCGGGGGAGAGAGTAATTTCTTCCCATATCATGCCGATCAAACCAGCCTTGCCAATCGTGTACAGTCGTGCACAATCGCCATGAGAAACGTCCATTATCGGACTAAAAGAAGTCCAACAAGGGACTTACTTGGTTTTTCAAGATTTTCATCACTGAACACACACATTAGAAATGTGTAACATTTAAATAATGACTCAAAGGTAAATTTACTGGGTAAGATTTGCTTTATTGTTATACAAATAAAATGGAATCAATGCTAATATTGCTAAGGTTGGCCAGTTGTCCACCATTTTGTCCCCTGACCTGTTAACCTGGGTAACAGTGCATGAGGTAGACTGGTCCGATGCGTACTGCTAATTTTCCCTGAAGTAGTCTGACATCTGGATATTTTTGGCCTTTTGCAGATTTTGTAAATGTTCACATTCTACACACGACATTTTGGAAAAAACAGCATGTACTGCTGGTGCAGTATGGTGCCAATTTGGGCCGCTCACAATCGTGGTAGATTGGAGCTTGGCAAGATTATTACAGTCATTAAATCAGGTGGATCCAGCTGCTGTGCAAGGTTAAACTGTAACACAACATTATTTGCAAACATTTTTATAATAGTGGGTCTGCCTTCTTAATTTTATCATGTTTTTTTAATCAAAATGGAATAAAAAAATCACACATTTAAGCACCCATGCAGCTTTTTAATTTAATGTTTATACAAGGATTTCCCTATTGTCAAACCCAAAACCCATTGATTTCAAGAATGGACTTAGATCATTACATCCTACTTTTCAAACTGGCATTTTCAGTCTGATTGTTTTTAAATCTGATCAAGTGATTTTATTTTGGATCACTGTTTATTTATTGATCATTTTCTTAGGTTGTGTATTGTGTTAACTTTGCTTTGTAAGCTTGAGCTTGACTGTTGAGAAAGGTGCCTATAAATAAATTATATTATTATTTTCATTATTGTTATCATTATTTGCTGATAAAAAAACCATTTTTTTTAGAATAACCAACTTTGACATAATCAGGTGTTTGCAGCAGTTAGGTTTAATCCTTGAACTAAATTATTCTTTCACAGACATTAAACAAATATTTCTACATTTCTTTTAACAACACAGAGTCATGTTCTGGAGCTTCTCTGCTCTCTGTACTGACTTCCTCTTCCCATGTTCGCATAAATATTTTTGCAGAAATGCATGTACTGCTGGCTTCAACAACAGATGCACACGGTCAATGGATCAGACAACTTGGCCTCGGTTTTGGACTGGAATTCAGCCTTCAGTCCAAAATATTTCCTACTTATTTGTGGGTTGAAACAGAGTATGTTGGCAAAAAACTGTGAGTTTATTGAGCATGAAAATGTAGAAGTCAAAACTGAAAGTATTGTGATAATAGTCTTGCTGACAAAAGGCAATACACTGTAATTTAATAATCTAATATAGGTCAAAAATGAACCGCTATAAAAAGCTACTGTATGCCTTAAGTTAATTTAACATTTATCATTTTATTGCAAGGATAACAGGATTTTTTCCATTTCAGATCCAATATAAAGTAGCATAAAATATATAAATCTGATTTTATCTGATTTTAACAGGCTCACTTCTCCTTTTTCCATGCTCCAAATACCAAATCAATAATCTATAGAGTATGTTGTATGTGTTCATCTTAGAAAAATACTGTATTTAACTATTTCTCTCAGTGAAATGACATTTTTATCTAAGAATTATATTAAAGTATGTTAAAAAGCACTGAAGCATCAATATGATGTAAAAATAAACGACATTTTGTACAGAGCATTTCAGCAGACAATAAAAAAACACAGAGCTTTATCGAGACGCAGATGGTGGCTGAGGCGGGAGGTCGGCAGCTCGCCAACACAACCGAGGGCTACACACACATACACCCCCAAACACACAAACACACACACACACACACAACTTTCACTTTTGAGTCAGGCTGCACATGATCTCACTCGAAGCAGGAATGACGAGGGCGGCGTCATCAACGTTTTCTTATTCCAGCAGCAAAGACGACTCAGGCATGTGACAGAACTCTTCAGGGGTCAGAGGTCACACAACACAACAAGACACGACACGGCAGAGATTTTGTGTCACACACTGTCACACAACTGAGTCTCTCACATTAAAAAAAAAAAACTACTGAGCTCAAGGTCAACAGTGTCAAAACTTTAAGAGATAAAATATTCCTTTATCAGTCCCACGGGGGAAACTCCAAGTTTACAGCAGCCATAAAATGCAAAGAAGAAATGTAAAGAAAGAAGAGGGCAAGCCAGAGCAAATACACAGGCCATATTATTAGGTACACCTTTTCATCTGCTCAATAACCTACATAGCAACTCAGCCAATCACATAACAGCAGCTCAGTGCATCCAGGCACACAGACATGGTCAAGACTAGGTATGGGAGTTGATAAGATCATATTGATATCAATGCCATTTCTATGCTGTATAGATGAATGCCTCTGGACGTTTTTTTTTGTTATAACGTCACAATTTTAACCAATTCTGTCCCCTGTCTGCTATGGTTTAAGACTTCATTGTGATATTTGCATTCCTATTTGTGGAGTGGAATATGGAACAATTTATAAGTGGAGTATTATTTCTTCCCACACCTTTGCAGATATGTAAATCATAGCTGTCATTTTCATATTTTGTCTTGTTACGTTTGTCCACTATTGTTTGATTATTTTCCCTTTTTTTTTTAACTTGTTGTGAAATAAATTACTAAACTAAACTATATTTCTGCTGACTGGCTCTGCTGAGAGCAGGACATCTGCGAGGCAGGCAGACCAAAGTGTAAGGAATTAATAAGGGCATCGTTAAGCAAAAAGACTAATGCCACTGATTCTTCAAGGGAGATTTTGTCAATTATCAACTGGAATTGGCTTTTGATTCCCATCCCTAATCAAGAAGACCTGCTGAAGCTCAAACTGAGCATCAGGATCGAGGAGAAAGGTGATTTAAGTGACTTTGAATGTGACGTAGCTGTTTGTGACAGACGGAAACTGCTGATCTACTGGGATTTTCATGCACAACCATCTCTAGGGTTTACAAAAATGGTCTGAAAAGGATAAAATATCCAGTGATGGGCAGAGAATGCCTTGTTGATGCCAGAGGCCAGAGGAGTGGTTGGAGATGGTAGAAAGGCAACAGTAACTGAAATAACTACTTGTTACAACCACGGTGTGGCTGAACAATAGTCAATCACGAGATTCAAAGTTTGCAGAATATTTCTAAGCTCATTATCCCCAATACCGATATTGTTATCATTATTTTGTGTCAAGAGCACAAAGTCTTTGCTTCACTGAAACCGACCTGTTCCTTAGTGGTTACAGTCCATTTGTGTTAGAAACAGATGTGAAGTGAAAAAAACTCATTTCATTATTTAACGAGAAAAGCACTCAGAGAGCTCCGACCTACGCTAAACAGCTCAGTTCTGCAGTGGCTTTTCCACAACCCCTGTAAAAGACACAATTCTGATCACCAGATCCAGAACAGAGCCAGGATCCGGACCAAACTCATCACAAGCATGGAGGTTTTTATCCTGTATGAACACAACACGTTTTGGGAACATCACTTAATATTTAGATTTTATATGAATTATTGAATGTCGCAAATGGGATTTTCCAATATAAGTTCAATGTTTTATTGTGACGTCAATCTGGATCAGATCCAGATGAAATTTACCTTGATGATATAGAGATGGCCCCCATATTATCCAGTGAAACTGTTAATGAATTTGTTAAAAAATGGCAAAGATATGTTTTTTTTTTTTTTCAATTCTGCCCAATGTTAACTTATGGGATTCTTGGGGAATTTTTTTGCATCCAGACAAATGTATATCACCACCAAAATCTAAGCTGGGCCATTACCAATATCTTCTGAAAATTTCAGCAAAATCTGTCCTGTAGTTTTTGCGAAATCTTGCTAACAAACAAACAAACATGACACTTTTGATACATAAAAATGGCCACAGCGTGATGATGCGGTAGACCACCATAGTACATTGTACATTTGCCAGTATTACAGCTAATATGTGGGGTGCTATAGTCAAATTACTGGCTGTAAATATCGGCAAAGAAAATGTTACTCGGTACCAAAATTAGTCTGATAATGTCGTGCATTCCTTCTTAACAATATTTGTTTTTGCATCACAGTTGCAGGTTATTTAATGTTACTCGCGTGACTCAAGGTCTGCTATGCAGCCATTTGTGTGTTTAACGGAAACTGAAACCAGTGATAACTAGAATGTCTTAGACTATTTACAATAAAAGTCACACCATTCACCGTTAGCAGGCGTACGCAGTGATCAGACCACAGTGCAAAAATGTTCAAACTAAAAATGATGTTAGTCAGATACAGCTGTGTTGCGGGTGAAAGAGTGAAATGAAAGATATTTTTTCTCTCTTCAGCCTCACTTTGACAAGAGTTATAAAAATACTCGTGCGCCTTAAATGAATTCTCCAATATAGAGACATCAAGACATCTTCCTTCTTCAAAAAAGTCTTAACTTCTACAACCACAGACACAAAGCAGTACCACAGGGTGAGCTTTTCGAGGTTAAAAAACGAGGTTGGTAATGCTCAAGGTGAGGGTAAACACAGAGTCAGATATGGCTAATAACATACAGCCTTACGTGAAGGAACTGCAAGGCTCGAGTTTATTTGTAAAGTTTATGAAGAAATGTGCTGCTCTTTCACGTAGAGACAACTAAGGCTGAAAGATTTATCTTTTTGGAATGAAATCGCAGTTTCAGACAACGCAATCATGTGATTGCCAAAGCTACATTTTTTTTCAGCACTGACTGACCCAGGATTTGTTGTGTCAACTATTTTACAAATTTGCAGGAAATTTGCATTTACAGAAGTGCTGGTAAGCAGGTCAACAACACAAAGCCTCTGTTTAGGAGCAGAAGTTGGAATATCCCTTAAATAATGAAAACAGATTATTTATCGTCAGTATTAGATGATGAATAATGTGTTATGTGCTTTTGATCATTGATTTCCTTACTGTTGTCTATACTGTAAACATAGTGAATATTACATTGAAGCTGATAAAAATCGTCAATCGAATTGAAATAATATCTGCCAGAAAAAAAAAGTTCTCTCATAATATAGCACATTATCAGAGAAGGAAATAAATACTGCAATGTTATTTTTTACCAATTAGGGTTGCAAAATTATTGGAATTTTTAAAGTTTGAAACTTTCCATGGCTATAAATAAGAACAGGACTAAACAGGAATAAATTTAAATATCCATTCATTATCTACATCGCTTATCCCTTTTGGGGTCACAGGGGGCTGGAGCCTGTCCCAGCTGACACTGGGCCAATCACAGCCAATCACACTCATACCTAAGGGCAATTTAGAATCACCACTTAACCTAATGAGCATGTTTTTGGTCTGTGGGAGGAAGCCGGAGTGCATGCACAGGAAGAACATGCAACCTCCACACAGAAAGGCCCTGACTGACCTGGGGATCAAACCAGCGACCTTCTTGCTGTGAGGCACGTGCACTACCTGCTGCACCACCAGAACCACTTTCAGTCATTTCCAAACTAAGTTTTGAAGTATAGGCATATTAGATATTGGCCAAAAAAACAATATCATACATCACTTACTTGCTTTTAATGTGAATAAAAAGAAATCATAATTATTTGCATCACCTGACTCTAAATATAGTTGGGAAAAACATAAACCAACATGTAGAAGAACATTTTTTTGGAGCACAATATGCCAAATTTGAAGCAGATGGGCGACAGCACTAGAAGACCACACCAGGTGCCACTTCTGTCAGCTGAGAACAGGAAACTGGGTTCATGGGTTTAACAAAATTGGACAATATAAGATTGTGAAAATGTCTCCTGGTTTGATGAGTCTGGATTTCTTCTCCACATTCAGATAGTAGAACATCATGAAAGCATGGATCCATCCTGCCTTGGACCAGTAGTTCAGGTTGCCTCCAGTGCTCCATATCAGGCTTAGATCATCTCCAACTGGACTCAAGGTTCAAGTTTCAAGGTTAGCTTTTTATCCCCAATGGGTCAAATGGTTCCACAGCAACAACCAGACAACAACACAACAACAAACAGGATAATTAAGTCAAAAGTCACCCAACCTTCTTTAAAATCTTTTTTAAGTCTGTTTGTCTTTGCCTGTGGCACCACAAATCTGCGGCCAGAGGGGAGTAACGTAAAGCAGCCATGAAGGGGAAGACTCCAGTCTGCCAGAACGTCCTCCACATTGTCCAAGGGGATTCCCACAACTTTGCTACATATCTTAATAATTCCCTGGAGTCAATGTTTGTTTTGTTTGGCTCAGAAAGCCATTCCATTCTTCAACATGACAACAAGTTCACTGTATTCCAGTGACCTCCACAGTCACCAGATCTCAATCCAATAGAGCACCTTTGGGATGTGGTGGAGCAGGAGATTCTCATCATGGATGTTCAGCCAACAACTCTGCAGCTACTGTGTAATGCTATCATGGAGATATGGACCAACATCTCTGAGGAATGTTTCAGCACTTTGTTTAATCTACAAAATGAAGACTGAAGGAGCTCTGAAGGTAAAAGGGGGTCTGACATGTTGTGTCCTATATTCTTCTTACTGACTGAGCATTAATCATAAGACTTAGGCTACTTCCTGGTCTGTCTCTGCTTTCTTCTTCTGAGAAGTATCAGCAAAACAAAACCTATTTCACTCCAAGCTTTGAAAAAGAAACTAAAGAAGCTGCAGCGGAGCTGTGTGAGCACGCCCTGCAGAAAATGTTCATGACGTAAAACCCTCAGAAATGTACAAAGGGCGTGTTTTTGGTCCTCGGAGAGCCGTGGAGCCCCTCATACTTCATGGATCTTTCTGCTGCTCGTCCATGTTATGCAATCTTTGAAAACCAGAGTACGGCAGGAGGAATGTCGAGGAGCGAGTCTGCTGATTTAAACATTGATTTTACACTTTGTGTTTCCTCCCACGGAGCGCAGACTTGCAGAGGGATGAGACTGGAGATATGTTTGTCTGAGGGGCCTCTGTCCCAGTGCATGCTGGGACATGCTGCAGACCCCCGAGACCCTGAACAAAGGCATCTGGTGCTGATATTACACTAGCATTGTGATATGAAGTGGGACTGAAGGTTGAACTTCCTTTTCAGAAAGGAGAATCAGACAAAAAATAGACAAGAATTAAGGATGTTTCATGACTAAAAACGATGATACCAGGCACAAAAAATAACTTAACAGAGAATTCATCTTTTTATTTTACTCACTAGGCTGCGAGAATCCTATGAACAATGCATGTGCTTTTAATTGTTAGTGTCTTCAAAACTGTCGCACTTCCACCATCACATTTCCACATTTGTTGTTTTTAATTTATTGCTTAAATTAGGGCTGGTGATTCAGGAAAAGATCTAATGGTGATTTTTCTGGCAAATATTCCGATTTCAATTCGATTCACAATTTACTTCAAATCACGCTTCAGTGCAATATTCACTATGTTTACAGTATAGACAACAGTAAGGAAATCAATGATCAAAAGCACATAACACATTATTCATCATCTAATACTGATGATAAATAATCTGTTTTCATTATTTAAGGGATACTCCAACTTCTACTTCTAAACAGAGGCTTTGTGTTGTTGACCTACTTACCAGCACTTCCATAAATGCGAAGTGCCTTCAAATTTGTAAAATAGTTGACACAACAGATCCTGGGTCAGTCAGGAGTGCTTCAAAACATTGCAGTCTGAAATTGCGATTTCAATCCGAAAATGATAAATCTTTCAGCCCTAGCTTATGGTGTCACTCTTAGAGTTTTTTTTCACTCATAATTGAGAGAAAAGAGAGGAAAAACAAATGTTTTCTTTGGCATTCCCCTTGTGGTAAGGGTCAAATTTATACAACAACCATCCTCTCCAAACTAGGGGTTGTCACTTCATACTCGAAATTTCAGTTTGAGCATGGAGAAAAAATTTGTATTTTAATTGTAAAAATACATTCAAATTTAAAATATGCAGAACAGTAGCACATTAGGGAAATGGTACTTCCGACGTGCACATCAAGAAACTGCAGGACAGGAAAAGCCACTCCATGGAAGTACTCTGGGCTCCACACCACTGATGGCACAATAAAAAAAAGAAAGACCGGGTTGTGTGCTGATCATGTGCAAAGCAGCTGGCCCACTCCTCATCTACAACAATCCACAGGCCCGTTCATTAGCCTTTCCCCCATCAGAGTCAACAATGCCTTGCTTAGTAATCAGCCCTGTGCGAGCGCTACCTCCTCGGCAGGCCCCCCTCGCAAGAGGCGTGAAAAAGGCATCACGGACAAGACCTCAGGATTCATATGCAAGGACATGCGGCCTGCCGGCATGGCCTCGGGAGAGGTAAAGAGTCTGCAAAACTGCAGACTCTTTAATAATAATGACAAAAATGTTATCATTATTATTATTCCCTGGATGCCATAACATCTGCGCTAGTTCACGCTCCACTACGGGGCACACAAAGGCAGAGATGCTCACTCGCAGCTCTCCTGTCTCCCGCTCTCCAATATCACACCTCTGGAGACAAATCAGAAAACTGTGACACTAAATTTTCATTGTTGGTAGGGATGCTTTCTCAGAGTAAATCTGCCTCTGAGGAGAATAACAAGTCTGCTTCAGAGCTCACATTTCCTGATGGACCCTGAAGTATCCCCTGGTATCACACAGCCTCACTCTGCAGCGACAAATTCTTTGCAAGAGGCGACACGTCCTAAATCTTATCTCAGTATCTGCCGTCTGCACACATACAGTTACATGTTCATCTACAGGCTGAACATGAGATACAGCTACACACCTATAGAAGCTAGAACAAATCAACACAACACCTCAGCAAAAGCACAAATACACCACTATCAAAAACCCTGAATGAATATAAGAGTCTCAGGGTGATAAAAAAAGCTGAACCCTGGGGTGAAATACAAACCTGTGCTTCACTCGTGCAACAGAAATGAGTAAAATCAATACTTTAACACTGGCCAGCAGTGGGATTGTGAAGATGTTTCTGTTCAGACCACAGAGGCTATGATAAAAGGCTCTACCCCACTGCTTTATGGGTAATGTAGGATTAAGTATTAATGCAGGGGAGATGCTGGAACAGGTGACATCAGCACAAGGGTTAGCACTTTTGCCTCATAGCTGTCTTTCTGTGCAGAGTTTGCATGTTCTCCCCGTGCATGCATGGATTTTGTCTAAGCAGCAGCCTATGCAGCCAATGCAGAAGTGCCAAAAACTGCACTTCCTCACGTGTCTCTCAAAAACCAGGAAGCTACACGATCATGAGCGGGGAGTGGACTATTTTTACAGTGGGGACAAATATCTTTCCAGCCTGGCCCAACAAAAAGCTTTGGTCTGAAGGCTTTTGCACACCAGACATGACAGCCTATCCCAGCTGACTTTGGGCAAGAAGAAGGGTACACCCTGAACCAGTCACCAGCCAATCACAGGGCCACATAAAGAAACAGACAACCATTCAGGCTCACTCTCACACCTAAGGGCAATTTGGAGTCAACCTAATAAGCATGATTTTGGTTTGTAGGAGGAAGCCAGAGTGCCGGAGAGAACCCACGCCTGCACAGGAAGAACATGTAAACTCCACACAGAAAGGCCCTGACCAACGCATAGTTCGAACCTGCGACCTTCTTGCTGTGAGGGACATGCACTACCTGCTGCACCACCAGAACCACTTTCAGTCATTTCCAAACAAGTTTTGAAGTACGGGCATATTAGATATCAGCAATCATGCAGCCCTAACAAATACATGTTGCTTTTAATGTGAATAAAAAGAAATCTGAATTATTTGCTATATTGTGCCATTTATTTGCGTCACCCTTGATGTGTTAAGGCCTTTAGTTTGGTGTAATCAATGTGCACAGGTGGAAGAACACATCGCTGTTGCTGCATCGTAAAATAGTGCCAAACCAGTGTTAATTTTGTCGACTAACTACTTTCATCGCAGTTTTGGTCAACAACCTTTTTTCCCCCTGACGAAAACTAGACAGTAACTAATAAAAACAAGTGCACATAGACAAAAACTAAAACTAAATTAACTGACATTTTCATCAACAAATAAAAACTAGACCGAAATGTTTGACAGAAACTTACTCCAGTCAGACCTAATGTGGTCATGTAGAAAGTAGGGACAAGTTAGGAATATATCCAATCACAGCTACTTTGGTTGTGTGGAAAGGTTGGATGAGTTAAGAGTGACATCCAATCACAGCTGCCTTAGCTTGGTGGTGGTGGGATAAGTTGTGGAGCGATCCAATCAGAGCTCCTCTCTTTATGAATTGATATATTCATGTAGAGCAGGTTCACTGTTTGTTGTCAGTTCTGGTATTGTAACTGAGATGCTCTGCCAGGTAGCCTAAATAAAGGTGACTGCATTTCACACAAAAGTTATATTATAAATATAAATATTTGTTTATACACATACATACATCCAGAGATGTGTCCAGACAGAGACAAAGGGACTAAAAGTAAGAATTTATGATAGAGACAAACCCATGGATGATCATAATCAGTCCTCATCACATTTGTCTCTGCTGAATATAGATTTAATCAATCAATCTTTATTTATATAGCACCATATTTGTCTTTGTTGAATATAAACTTCAACTTAGAAAAAACGTAACTAACCTTTTAACTTGTCCGTGAGAGTAAGTAAAATAAAGATAAATATAAATATCCTACACTGTTACACCACCAGCAGGATGGATCTATGCTTTCATGACGTTCACACCAAATTCTGACCAGGAAACCATTTTACAGTCCAATATTAGAGAGCATGTCTGAGGTGTAGCCTCGGTTGGCCGTCCTCCTCTAACCTCTGGCTTCACCTCACTGGATATTTTCTCTTTTTCAGGCCATTATCTGTAAACCCTGAAGACAGTTGTGTGTGAAAATCCCAGTAGGTCAGCAGTTTCTGAAATACTCAAGCCTTCATTCTGATGCTCAGTTTGAGCTTCAGCAGGCCGTCTTGACCGCAGAGTTGCTGCCATGTGATTGATGCAGTGGCCGTACGTGTATATTAACCGGCACTATATCTCCTAACCTGTATGAACGGGGTTTCCTGCAGTGCTAATATTCCCTTTTGTTGTTTCCTGTTAAGCTCTGCTGAGTAAAGCCATTGACTCTCCTGCTGTTTCAAAGCCCCCTGAGGGAAATAAGCTGCACAGTAATATCCCATAATTCATAGGGGCAACACGCCGCTGCAAACCTCACAGATGGTAAAGAAAGAATTTTTTATACGGCTTGGAAGTGTGGGAATTTAGACATAAATGGTCAAAAGAAAATATTTGTTGGTTATGTTTTATTGATCAGAATCAATGGCTAAATTACTGAGGCCCAATATACGACACCCTATCTTACTTGTTTTTTTAATTTTTTTTTTTTTTTTTTCACATAATTATTTTTCTAGGGGTAGAAGATTAACTATGAACTGATTGGATACATTCAAATGTATTAGCTGTAGACTGAGTATAAGTATTTCTGTAGACGGGGCTGTCCTCATTTATTTGTTTATCTACTATTATTTTTATATCATCTATTTTTTTTATTTTCATAGATATGCATGTTTGTTCTCTCTCTTTTTTCCACCTCTCTTTATCTCACCACCAGAGGCCAAATGATATATTATTATTCTTATTACTCTTATTATTATTTTGTCGTTACTCTTTCCCGTGGACTGCTTAAAGAACCAGAAAAACAAAGGAAAAATTGTATGAATGTGGTTTGATATCGAGGAGACCTACAAGTCTGCCACAATACTGTACTTTTTGGGTGTTATTTATGTGTGTATATACATATTTTTCTTTCTCCCTAACTTGCTTAGTCTTGAATTTGTGTTTATACCTTCATGCAATTTATGTTTTATCAGTAAATAAAACTGTCGTATTCTGTGGCAAAGGAAAATAAAAATAAAGATTGTTAAAAAAAGAAGTTTGGCCATGTTTCTAAGAGTTCCTCCGTTCCTGTTTGAGTTAGTTTTCCTTTTTCACTCTTTTCATAATATTTTATCCTTCATTAACTATCCAGTGTCTCTTTAACATCTAAATCAATGCTATATCAACAAAAGCCAAACTCAAAATCAAATGAAAATGTCATTGAACTTTGACCACAGCACACTTGACTGTCTATTTTTCAGCTACAATGATAAAATATCTTTCAACAGGGATACAAATGAGCTTACCAAACTCTCCACTGAATCACTAACAGCTGATTTGACACAATTATGAAGCAGAAAACTGATTATTACAGACAATTTCACACTGACTCTGGAGAACAGATACTGGGGTGTAACAGGCAAACAGTTTATCACCAGACCACTCACAGCTTTGAGTGTCAAATTCATCCATATTCCTTCTCGTAACACTGATATTTAACACAGAAAGGTGAATTATCCAGCTACACAGCAACAACTACTGAATTTCACTCCAATGAAAGCCTTCATGATGCACTCACAGAGACGATCATAATACTTTGGAAACACACCAGTCGAGAGTACAACAGCAACTTAAGCAGAAATGCTAGAATGATTAATAAAATGATTAATTTCTTGTGATTAATTATTGAACACAGCATACAAGCTTTAGCAGCATATCTTACTTGCAGAAAAATATTGTCAAAGTTTGAATATATCAGGATAGCAAATGTTTTTATCACCCAGCAACCTCCAACGTTAACAAGAAGCCATATACTGAAGTCCAAAAACCGCAGTTCCTCGAGTGTCCACTAGAGGCTGTGTGCAGAAGCATCAGAGGCCACATACACACTCCATTAGAAAACATCCAGACATAGAGATTTTAACTTAATTTGTCCAATCAGCTAAAAGCAGTTTTTTGATTTTTATTTTGTGCAGTAGCTTGGAACAGACTAATGGCTGGAGACAGCTCCAGGGAACTGCCTTTACTCGATATATCAACAAAAATGTACGTAAATTATGTTAAAATATTATGATAAGGAGTTTACTAAAATGAACAGTCTTTGTCCACATGCAGAAAATAAATATAACAGTGACAACATGCAGTTAAATTCCCAACAATGGGACATAATTCAATTCTCTCTGCTCACGGAAAACAGAACAGCAAGAAAGTCACTAAACATATATTTCTGAGGGATGGTATCTGCCACGGAGAACACACTGCCGACCCCAAACAACCTCTAATGCCAAAGTCAGACCACATTATTAGTGCCCGAACCGACAGGGTTTTCAGCCACAAATATCGTTTGTTTCATCTTGTGTGGTGCATCATACCAGTCTAGGGCACCTCACAACTCCACGACAGAAAGTCTAGCAGGTTTAATTTCTGTCCTGCCTCCGACGATTTGTTACTTAACGTCAGAGACATCGACCAATGAGAGCACAGGGAGCTCTGCATGTGCAACAATCACTGATGTAAACAGACCAGATAGATGCCTTCAGAGCTACGAAACTGAGGCCCCGTTTACATGACAACGTTTACACCAGAAACAGAAAGGTTCTTCCTTTGCGTTTTCAAAAACAATCCGCGTCCACATGGAGATGCGAGAACGACTAAAAACGCTGTAGCATGCATACCAGGCCAGTAGATGGCGATGTAGGTTTGTCGAGAAACAGCGTTATTACAACACATGTATGAAGGAGACAAACTTTCACAAACAACAATGGCGAGTGGACGCATGAAGACACAGGAGTTTCTTGTTTCTTGTTTGACACCAAATTTGTCTTGATAGTTTTGCTCGGTATACAGCCAAAGCTGTTGTTGATCCTGGTATGCACGCGCAGCCTACATGTGAAAGAGCACTGCACATGCGGTGAATCCCGTCTACATGAGGCCGTGCACCGATACGTTTTCAAGTCTCCACTCTGGACCCTGGCTTCAAAAGTTTGCAGATTCAGGCACTCCGGGCACCGTTCTCGTGTAAACAGGAGGCGAAAACACTATGAAAACCCTCTGTTTTCGGGTGAAAAAGTTGTCGTGTAAACAGCCCCTGAGAAAAATTGATAAAAGCTCTGAAAACAATATCCCTGAATCAAGACCAGACTTTAAAGAGAGACATGACGGAGAGAAACAGACTGCATTTATCATCAAGGTAACAAGATTGATCACAATGTTGGGAAGATAAACAAAATTATGGTACTCTTTACTCTTTAATTGTGTAGGCTGTCCTGCTTGACAAGCAAGTGCACATGGACAAAAACTAAATTAACTCACATTTTCATCAACAAATGATGTTGATGAAAATGTTTGACAGAGACTTAATCCAATCAGATCTAATTTGGTCATGTAGAAAGTAGTTAGGAATATATCCAATCACAGCTACTTTGGTTGTGTGGAAAGGTTGGATGAGTTAAGAGGGACATCCAACCACGGCTGCCTTAGCTTGGTGGTGGTGGGATAAGTTGTGGAGCGATCCAATCAGAGCTCCTCTCTTTATGAATTGATATATTCAAGTAGAGCAGGTTCACTGTTTGTTGTCAGTTCTGGTATTGTAACTGAGATGCTCTGCCAGGTAGCCTAAATAAAGGTGACTGCATTTCACACAAAAGTTCAATTATACATTTAAACTTTTTTAGCATTCAATAAAGAGTTATTAGATGTTTTATTTTATCCAAGTGTAAAACATGACTTCAGAAATTCAATGAAAAATACAAAATGCCTTACCCTTTACACTTCATATTTTAGTCGACTAAATTTACAGTAGATTTCATCGACTAAAATGTTGTGAAAATTCATCACCTTAAACTAGACTAAAATTAAAACAACTTAGATGACTAAATTATGACTAAACTCAAAGATTTAAGGCAAAAGACTAAAACTAAGTTAAAAAGTGCTGCTTTGCATGCTCTCCCTGTGCCTGCGTGGGTTCTCTCCAGGCACTCCAGCTTCCTCCCACAGAACAAAAACATGCTCATAAGGTCAATCGTTGACTCTAAAGCCCTTACATGTGAGTGTGAGCATGAATGGCTGCCTCGACCCCTAAAGGGACATGCAGTTCAGGTGATGGATGGAGGAGTAAAAGTTTAAAATTCTGGAGTCGTGACCGTGGATGCTCCAGCAGACATCAACAAACACACACAGCGTGCAGGACTCCTCCGGCTCTGATGGATGGAGCTTCACTGTTTCCAACAGGCCCGAACAGCTGCTGCTGCACATCTAAACCCACTTTCTCCGAGTGCTTCCATTATCGGACAGGGCTCTGAGGCGTTTATCTTAATTATACTTTTTATAAATTATTAAAATCAAACGCAGGGATCAAACCACCCGGACGTGAACCCGTGAGTCTCTGCGTGTATCCCCGTGCCCTGTGTCCTCTCTCTGTGACAGACGGACGACGGTCGCCTGCAGCTGCAGCGCAATTTAAACCCCCGGAGCCGCGGAGGTGTGGTTCCATTATCGGACGCAGACCCGCCTGCACCGTCCTGGATCTTCGTCTCTTTCACAGTTTTTTATTTATTTGTTGCTTGTCTTTATTAAATCTACAAATATCCTTAAATTTACCAACAAGAACAACCTGTTCTCGTTTCACCATCGCTCACATACAGCCAACGTCTGAGATCTTCATTTCACATCGTCTTCTTTATCTGAATAAATCCAGCTAAAGCCACCTAAAACCACATTTAAACAGCCATAATCGTGTCGGTTTAACAGGGCTCACTGCCGCTCTCTGACGGCGCGATGAACCGGACAGACAGCGTAGCAGTGCCCCGATGGGAGGCGTGTCCGATAATGGGCGCACAGGGTCCCCGTTAAACGATCTGCCTTATAACGCCTGCTAACTCCCCGCCTTAGCTAGCTAACAGGCGGCTAATTTCTGCCGTTAACGTCTCCGCTCGCGTGCGTACCGCCAATAAACTCGGTGAACCGGAGCGGTTTTTCGTTCCTACCTTGTTGTCGCTGCTGGTTTTTCCCACAGAGAGCTGGAAGGATCATGTTTAGGTCATTCTCTCACATGTGACGTCCATGTTTGCTGTCGCTTTGTGGAGCCGCGGCAGCACGTCGAGCTGGAAACGACAATTCCCAACACTTCCGGTTAAGGCCTTCAAAATAAAATATTAACAGCCAATACCAATTTAAAAATTCTTCAATACAATTGGCTAATGCAGACTTATATTACCCCTGTTAAATCACATAAATATAGCAATAATATACCTGACACATGTTTCAAATGCATGGATTTTCAATGAACATTTATACATTGCATTTGGGAATGTTCTGAAATCCAAACATTTTGGAGGAAAGTGTTTGACAAAATAAAATTGATTTTATATGTAAATATTCCATTAGAACCTAAAATGATATTGTTGTATCTATATCCATCAAACCTCAAGTTAATGAAAAAGGAATGCAAGTTTGTAGACTTTTCTATACTTCAGGCAAAACGACTGATTGCTATCGATTGGAAGAACATAAACAAATAGTAGGTCATGTAAAAAGTTTATTGTTCCAGTTTCAGCAATGGAACATTGCTGAAACTGAGAATAAAATCAACGTGGCCCTCTTGGTTTTCAAAGTTTGCCCACCCCTGTATTACACTCACAAAATTATAAGGTAAAATCAGGACCACAGCCAGAAATGTTGGGCCCAGTGAATAGTCAGTATGTTGGGCCTCATCCCAAAATAGCTCTGCAAAGTCTCTCAAAGCATGCATCTGTCAAACAAATAAATCAGTAAATTAATATGATAAAATAAATATAAACTAGAAACCACTCAAAGAGCGCAAACCTCCGCCAAGCTAGCTCACATATTGGTGTTATATCTATCAGCAATAGTTCCATGATAAAATTACCATCACAGTATGATTCATTGACTCTGAAAACCCATACCTAGCATTTAGGATCATGTTGATATCATTATTAATTAGACAGTTATTGAACAAAAACCATCGTTCATGAATTGCAGTTAACTGGATCACCACCAAAATCTAATCATTTTTAAGTTGGGCCATTACCAACATCTCATGAATATTTCATCAAAATCTGTCCAGTAGGTTCTGTGTAATCTTGCTAACAAACAAACAAACAAACAAACAGACATACATACACTATACAAAGGTTGTTATAAATTTAAAATTTATAAATATAAAATTACTGGCAACAAGATGCCAGTAAGTTACTGTAAATGTCTTTACAGTAGTATTACTCTATTTTAATTTACAGCAATATACTGTATTTTCCATAAAAGTTTTACGACTGTATTTTGTATTAATACAGCATAATAACAGTATTATCAAAAATAGTATCCTTACTGTTTTTTCATTTACAGATATGAACATTTCTGCGGATATTTGCAATTTTTTGGCCCTTTATTTCCCATACAGTGGCTGAAATATTGGCAGAATGTACAGACTCACGTTAAAGGTTTACCTCATCATCACTGAAAGTTCACTTGTATAAATCAAAATATTGATTTACTACAGAGAAAAATGTTGTTTTCTTGCTTCACATCTGTTTCCAACACAAAAAACGTCACTAAAGAAGGAAAACGGTCAATTTTGTGGAGGTAGAGGCAAAAATATCATTATTGACAGAGAGCTCAGAAATATCATAGTTAAGATATCGGCAAAAATCCAATATTGTGCATTCATGACAGCTCTGAGCAAGATGTACTTAATATAATGGCCAGTGTGTCTTTGCCAATATCCAACTGTCAGTATTGCGGTGTCATCATTACCATCATTAATAAAAATCTAAAATCAGGAAATTTGGTAAAGAATTGTAAAATTAAAAAAATGAATAATTTCTGTTTTAATGACAAATAAAGAAAAATAAATAAGCAGGAGACTTTTTAAAGATCTTGACTGAACATTAAAGGAATGAATGACAGAAGGTGTACCTTATGAAGTGGCCAGTGGGTCCTTGTTAATATCCAACTATCAGTACTGCACCGTCAATTTTAATTTACAGCAATATACTGTATTTTCCATAAAAGTTCTACGACTGTATTTTGTATTAATACAGCATAATAACTGTATTATTAAAAATAGTATCCTTCCTGTTTGTTTCATTTACAGTATCATAACCGTATTTTATCTACAACTTTTTAAATGTACTTTAAACTACAGTGAACTTGCTGTATTTTTATTTATATTATTATATCTTTATCTATTTTACAGATCATTTATAAGGAAGATATCATTTTGTAAAAAAAAAATATATATATATATATAAATAATTTTCTATCAAATAAAATACTTTTACTAGAACACTTGTTTCACCTAAAAATGTGAAACATTTACTAAATGATATCTTACCTGCTATTGGTCAGTTTTCCTGGAAAAAAAAATTCTCTTGATCTATTACTCTTTTCAGTAACTTACTGTATAGACGTGTTACAGTAGGTAACTGTAGATTTTATAGTTAAATGCTGTTAATTTTACAAGAATAAACATGTTTTCCCACAATCTTTTGCCATTTACAGTAATTTACTGTATAGATTTTTTACAGCAGGTAGCTGTAGATATTATGGTTAAATACTGTTAAATTTACAAAAATCAGTTACAGTGTACGACAAACAAACATACACTGAAAAACATAACCTCCTTGGTGGAGATAAAAAGGACCACTTATTACTGAGAAGCTGTTCTAATAAAGACACAAATAAGCTTGTAAACAACACACTTGCATATACTGAAGCGTAGTGTATGGTTTGAAATATACTGTAAATTCTTTTTTAATGCATGTTTTTTTATTCAGAATCAGAATCTCTTTTTGTTATTGTAAGTCTAAGAAAACACTTCAGCTGACAATCTTACAATAAAAGGTCAATTAAACTTCTACAAGTAACTCTGCAGCATTTTAACATGTTTTTATTATCATATATTCACTCCTTATGAAGCTCTGATCCTTCAACCCTGTCAAACATTTAAAACGTGTGCAGATTATACATTTTTCCTCCATATTCTGTTACTTTGAAAACCCAGATGGTACATGCCATTCTGACAGATATTCACCAAAACGTAGAAATAAAAAATACATTGTATTTTACATGCAATACATTACATTTCTGCATTTTTTCTGTATACTGTGCAATACAACACATTTCTCTATATTTTTTGTTGTTTGTTGTTTTATTACTCATATTATTAATATTTATCCCTTTTTTATTTTATATTGTTTATATTGTTGGACTTTATCTTGCTTATTTTTGTATAATTATATGATTGCACTGAAAAAGGAGAAGCTCTCCAGTATTGTAGTACATTAAGTAACATGACAATAAAAGGCCTTCTTTTCTATTCTATCCTTCTATTCTATTCTAAATCAAACTAAAATCTTCTAAAAGAATATTTAATGGGCGTATTTTTTAAATATTAGTACGTATTTATGTAAGTTAAGTCGTGCAAAATGCCTGAATATTAATTCTTGTCAAAGGAAACGAGACAGAAAAGTGTTTTTTTTTCCAAATAAAGGTTTAAGAAATCTTAGAATACCTTTGGCAAAATGCTGCTGATAATATAATATTCTTAGGGGCCCCTATCAGTCATTGCCCCCATCTTGGTGACCACAGTCGCCCATCCCTGGTTTGGGAGATATTAAACCAAAATTAAAGATATTTTACCAAGAGTATCCCCGGAACCAGGAACGCTCTGTGTCATCCATCCATCCATTATCTGTCCCACAGTTACCATAAAAACAAACTGAACAGTCTGTAACTTGTTAAGAGTTGCTGTCTGTGTCGGTAATTATTGGTTTATTTTCCAAGAATCAAAGAAAAACAGTTTAAGCTTAATTTAAGGTTGTTATTTTTTACGCTGTATTCTCTTTAGTTTCCTTGTTTGGTTTTTAAAGATGCAGAAAAAATGCAATCAGTCTTTAAACATCCCAGACAGGACGACGTTCTGGTAGTGTTGGACTCTGAAAAGTAATATCTTTCCTTTTTTAAGATGAGACAGCTATTAAAAATAATCCATCCATCCATTATCTACTGGTATACTGCTTATTTCTTTTGGGTCGTGGGAGGCCGGAGCCTATCCCAGCTGACACTGGGCAAGAGGAGAGGTACAACCTGGACCTGCCAGCAGCCAATCGCAGGGCCACATAGAGAGACAGACAGTCATTCACATACTCACATTAAAGGGCAATTTGGAGTCACCAATCAATCTAATGAGCATGTTTTTGGTCTGTGGGAAGAAGCCAGAGTGCTCGGAGAGAATCCACGCATGCTCAGGGAGAACATGCAAACTCTACACAGAAAGGCCCCGACCGACACTGGGATCAAACTAGCAACCTTCTTCCTGTGAGGCATGTGCACTACCTGCCTTGCTCCTGGTTAAATAAAAATAATAGTAATAGATTTGTCTCAGACTACGTGCTGTAATATACCAACATAAACTGTCATTAGATTACATTAGAGTAGATTAAACAGAACTTTATAAATCTCTTGGGAAGACTCCTTCAGGGAAACTAAGATTCCAGTAGCACTGCATACTACTCAGGTAAAAAAAAGAGCACAAGATATCAAAAAGTACAAAAGTAAAAACAATTTGCAGATATAAATAAAAATATAAATACATCTAAATTAAAAAAAAAAATCTAAAAATAAAAATAAGTCTCCATTTAAATCCCTAAAACAGCCTCTTGGACTCTTGAAGTCGTTCCACAGCCTTTATTTTGAAGGCGCAGCGCTCGTATTTCCTGCGTAATTGCGTCACTCCTGACGCAGCCGCAGCAGTCGGAGAGAAACAGACTGTGAAACAGAGTGTGAATGAATTAGAGCTGTTTGTGGATGTTTGGATTTACCTCTAAAGACCAAACACAACAATCTGAACTACAACAGTAATTAAAGCAGGAGAGAGTCTGTGTTCTTCTGCTGGAGAATAAATGGAATAAAAAAATAAGAATACAATAAAACAACTAAAAACTAAAAAACTGTAGATAAGAAATTATGAAATTATTATCCTCTGTCCAGTGCTATTGTAAATATAATACCCAATAAATAAAGACAAAAAAAGCAGCCACACTTTAATAAATCAATAGTTTGAAGTGAGAATTTGAAGTCAAAGTTGGTTTAAAATATTTAAAGAGCATTTAAGCAAACATTCTGTATTCTCTTTATCATTTTAATTCTATTACTGATATTCTTTTTCATTTTTTCACTTTTATCTCCAGTGTTTTCTAATTTTGAACTCATGATGCCATTTCCTCATTCATCGATCAAACACAGTTCTGTTAAATCAAGGTCTTTGACGTGTATATTTGTTGTATGAAAAGTGATTAACAAATAAAGTTAATTAACTGATTTAGAAGCATTTCTCAATCAACACTTATGCACTATAAGGTGCACCGTTAAACTGCTCTAAATAGCTCATCCACCAACCACACTGCAGCAACTCAATGCATTTGAGCGTGTAGACATGATCAAGACAAGCTGTTGAAGTCCAAACCAAGCATCAGACTGAAGAAGAAAGGTGATTTAAGTGACTTTATTGTGGCAAAACCATCTAAAGGCTTTAGGGAGGATGGTCTGATAAAGAGGAAATATGAGTGGCAGTTCTGAAGGCAAAAATGTCTCCCTGAAGCCTGAGGTTCGGGAGAATGGCCAGAGAGGCAACAGTCACTCAAATAACAACTTTGTTCAAATTGAGGTTTGCAGGGTGCCACTCCTGTCAGCGAAGAACAGGAAACTGAGGCTACAACTCACACGGGCTCACAAGAGCATCAGAGGGTAACAGCAAAAACAGGAAATGAAGACATGAGAACAACAAATGTTAAAAAACAAGGTTACATTTTATGAAATTAATCTGTGCATTAACACAATCTTAAGAAAAATACATGAAGAGAATATCCTCAATTGTGAGGGAATAACTGTTAATAAAATAAATAAATAAGATAATGTTAGAAAGAAACTGTAGGATGTCACTCATAAATTAATAATGTACCTTCACTTTTCCTTTGGTTTCTAAGTTTTAAAGTTTTGATGTACGTACTGAATTCAGCAATGAAGACATAAAAGTTTGAGAAGGACTTTAATAATTTAGCTCCATGAATATGAACATTTTCCAATTACTATGAACAAATTTGTTATATAACTCAGAGATTTACTTTCAGTTTCTTAATAAGTGATGCTATCATTGAGATATGGAGCAACATCTCTGAGCGATGTTTCAGCATTTTGTTGATTCTATGAGACGCAGAAGTAGGGATGTACGATATGATCAGTATAAAATCAGCAGATATGAACATTTCTGCGGATATTTGCAATTTTTTGGCCCTTTATTTCCCATACAGTGGCTGAAATATTGGCAGAATGTACAGACTCACGTTAAAGGTTTACCTCATCATCACTGAAAGTTCATTTGTATAAATCAAATATTGATTTACTACAGAGAAAAATGTTGTTTTCTTGCTTCACATCTGTTTCCAACACAAAAAAAAACGTCATTAAAGAAGGAAAAAGGTCAATTTTAGTAAAGTGGAGGCAAAAATATCATTATTGACAGAGAGCTCAGAAATATCATAGTTAAGATATCTGCAAAAATCCAATATTGTGCATCCACGACAGCTCTGGAGGCAAAAAAAGGGTCAAGCAAGGTGTACTTAATAAGGTGGCCAGTGTGTCTTTGCCAATATCCAACTGTCAGTATTGTGGTGTCATCACTACCATCGTTAATAAAAATCAAAAATCAGGAAATATGTAGAATTATAAAATTTAAAAAAGAATAATTTCGGTTTTAATGACAAATAAAGAAAATGAATAAGCAGGAGACTTTTTAAACTTGACTGAAAGGAATGAATGACAGAAAGTGTACCTTATAAAGTGGCCGATGGGCCCTTGTTAATATCCAACTATCAGTACTGCACTGTCATCACTACCATCCTTAATAAAAATCTAAAATCAGGAAATTAGTGAAAGAATTATAAAATTAAAAAATGTACTTCTGTTTCTTTTACTGACGGATATTAAAAATAAATAAGCAGGAGAATTTTTAAAGATCCTGATTGGATATTAAAGGAATGAATGACAGGTGTACTTAATAATGTGGCCAGTGGGTCCTTTTTAATACCCAGATATCAATACTGCAGTTTCCTCACTTCCCATCCTTAAAAAAAAATCTAAAATCAGGAAATTAGTACAAGAATAAAAAAATAAAATTGAACACCTTCTGTTTTAAAGACGAATAATAAAAATAAATAAGCAGGAGTCTTTTTAAAGATCTTGACTGAATATTAAAGGAACAAATGACAGTAAGTGTACCTTATAAAGTGGCCGGTATAAAGACGTGAATATGGAAGGAGAGAGGCAGCAGGTCCATGTTTGAGTAAAGTGGGGGAGAAAAAATATCTTTATTGACAGTGAGTTCACAAATATCACCATTAAGATATCGGCAAAAATCCAACATCGTGCATCCAGGGCAGATCTGAAGGCAAAAAGGCTCTCCAACCATCGTTTCTGCAGTGTCATCACTACCACTCCTAATAAATTTAGAAAATTTGTAAATGAATTGAAAATGAATACTTTCTGTTTTAATGACAAATAAAGAAAATAAATAAGTAGGAGACTATTTTAAGGGCCAAGGTGTACCTAATAAAGTGGCTGGTAAGTGCATTAACAAGTGAATATGGAGTCAAAAAGAGGCGCAGCAGCAGGTCCATATTTGATCTGTTTATTTTCTGTAAAATAACGTGACGGTACAGTCTCTTTAAAAATCTCTCCTGTTAGCTTCAGAAGCACCTCGGGTTTAAAACATCATTATCATAGATATATTTACAGGAACACACTCATTAATAACATTCCCTGGTTATTTATTACAAGGTTTACAAATAAAAATCTGAATAAGGTCAATTTATTATTCCAATACAAAGCAAAAAAAAGATGCAGAGCGCTCACTTTTATGTTATTTTTTTATCCTCCAGAGCCTAAAAACATTAAAACTAACAAATAACATTAATAATAATATGAGAGCAAATTAATATACAACAATACAAAATATGAAAAAATATGAAATATGGCCTTTAACTGATCCCTAATCTGCACACACACACACACACACGCACACACACTCATACACACACTCTACCTCGCTGGTCAACAGCTCCCCCTACTGGCAGAGTCTGTAACTGCATGTTAACTCACATCAGGGTTATTGCATAACGACAAGATGCTGCACACACACTTTAATACACACTCACACACTTTAATACACACACACACAGGATGACGTCAGTGTCAGGAACAGAAGAATAAGATGAACGCAGGGTGGTTTTATTTCTGATTAAGGTTTTTTATGACCTACGAGATGAAGAAAAGATTAGAGAGAAAAATGCTGCAAAATGAAAAATCGGGTTTTTTAGAGGAAAATACGACTAAAAGCACTGTAACAACATTAAACTAGAAGAGCTCCGAGAGCACAAACCTCCGCCGAGACATTTCCAACATCATAACGAGAGTTATTGTCAAAACTGCCCGATATGCCCTGCCCTAAAAATTCCTGGATCCACATTCGGATTCAGATCACCACCAAAATTAAATCACATGACCAACAGTCCCTGAAAATATCGTCCAAATCTGCCGAGAACTTTTTGAGTTATTACCAGAGAATGTGGAAAACTGCCCAAATTATAAAGACAGTTTTTTTTTGTTTTTTCTTTGTAACTGAAACCTGACATAAAGTGTGAGGCCTTTCTTTGTTTTGGGTTAAAAATCAAAAAAGAGCAAATTATAATGAAAAAAAGTAAGAATTTCAAAAGCCTTTTGTGTTTGATTTTTTCTGGTAATCAATTATAGGGGCAATTGCATGATGGTCAGGGTACTTAAATATAATTTACTGTTGGCACGTGTGAAAAAGCAAACAAACAAAAAACAGAAATGGATCATATTCTTGGCTCTTGTTTTTTTTGTTTGTTTGTTGTCCTGTTCAGAAGTTTGTTATAAGAATGGATACATGTGTGATTAACCGGGGCGACTGTGTGATGGTCAGGGTACCAAAGTATAATTGATTGTTGGTAAATGTGAAAAAGCAGAAAAAAACAAACAAAAAACAAACAAACCACAAAACAAATAAAAACAGAAATGGATCATGTTCCTAGCTTTTGCTCTCAGTTTGCTGTTGTCCCTTTCAAAAGAAAAATAAAATTAAGCTTATTATGAACCATAATAACGAAGTATAAGAAAAAAGGAAAAACAGTTTCAACTTTTTTGTTTTGATTTTCTGGTAATGAGAGGAAAAACACATTGCGATGGTCACATGACAGGGAATAAAGATAAAATTGTCTTAATAAGAGCTCAGGGAAGAGAATACGTATAAATAAATACAAACCCCAATTCCAATGAAGTTGGGACGCTGTGTAAAACCATCTGAAGTAACTAACTGAAAGCTTCGTCCTCCGCCTTCTCTGTAACTTTATCGCAGTAACATTTTCATCCATCACAGAGCGACTTCCCTGTCCTTCGTTTAATCACTTCCTGTTTCACCAAAAATGATCCACAGAAACCCAACCAACGTGATTTTTTCTCTAAAGTCCGTCCTAAAATGTTTCAAATCTCTGACTGACTGTGACCTCGCCGGCTGCCAGCGCCGACAACAGACAAAACTTCACAAAATAATGACCCCGCCAAAATAAAAGCCTCATCTTGATCAACCCTACTCCTTAACTCTGAAATTTCACAACAGACAAATCCAGAAAAATCCAAGCAAGACAACAACCAACAGGCCAAGAGACGCAAAACTGACCTGGATAATGACACCAAAATATTCAAGACCTGCAACTGAAGTCCTGACCCGAGAACTCTTCATCTAAAATTTCTCTCTGATTTAATCTCATAAATTATTTACAGACCACTTTGGATTAGAAAATAAATCTTCGTAGCCAGAATAAAATTTAAAGTAGTATAGTCTCTTATCTGACAGAAAAATATGCCGCTTTGCTCCCTCTCTGGGCGAGGACTACGCACAGAGGCAACAAGTGCAGGAAGAGAGGGGGCGGGGCTTATGGCTGTCAATCACAGTGAGTGGGTATAAAGGGAAATTTCTCCAAAAAAACTGCATTTTAGGTTTTTATTCAAACTGCATAAGGATTCAAGACAAATGTATTTGTGCGATTTAATCGCATCTTCTGTGATTTTGGTGAGAGGCTGAAGTTTTTTTATGTTTTGCAGATTTTTGTGTCTGATATTTGCTTTAACATAATGTTCTTAATCTGATTTTTTTGTGTTTTTGCAAAACACTTCAAGAATGACTGGTTAAATGCTTGTTTTGCCTTTTCATTCTTTTAAACCTTAAATGCTTAAATCAGTCACAGCTCGAGTTTATAACAGGAACAGACACTTGAACAGGGATGTAAAATATTATCAATATGACTTCTGTGTCTGCAGATGATCTGAGTAAGCAGGAGTGACAGTTTGGAATATTTACAGCTAATATTATAGCCTCATAAATGCATCTGCAGAGTTTTTCCTAATTTAATTAAATATATATTCTCCTTAATAAAAACGGAAATGTTATTTATTTATGTTATATGTTAATTATTTCTCACCTTTACTAATACTGATTTGTTTTGTGTTTTATATTGTTGGAAAGCCTGATTAGTCACCTTTACAACGAGGTACAACCTATAAGGATCGTGCATTTGTGGAATAAGCAACACAGATAAATGTTTGGGTAGCACCCCCCGAGAAAAGAAATTGCTCAAGCTGCAGGACCCTGCTTATATTCTTGTCAAATCCTTGAAAGACTTGTTTCACCTCAAGTCCACCTATCCTGTTATAAAGCATGCAACATAGGCGCTATTGAGCGTTTGCGGCGGCTTCACGAACTCCAGAAAATGCTGTTAGCATTAACTAGCTCCAGTGAAAGTCCAAAATGATCCTGCAAAGTTGATCTACGTTGTGTAGTGATGCAAGTTCAATTAGGGGTCCGATGTGAGAAGCTCTCAAACGCTGCATGAGAACAACAATCTGGCCAGATAGCGAAGGTCAACAGAGGCTAGCTCTTGCAAGCATGTTGGATCAAACGTCAGACATCTTTAAAGGGATACGCCAACATTTTATTTGTTTTCATGTCTTTCCTCACTCCCAAGTCCATGACAAGCAGAAAGACACCATTCTTTCAACTATGTGTGCAGTAACAAGGACGAGACAGGCAAAGCTTGCCCACCACTAATTAGCTTAGCTCAAACACTGGAAGTCAATAGGTAGCGTTAGCCTGTCTCTGTCTACAGTCATCAGATAAACTCTTCAGCAACTATAAACGGTCCTGTGTGCTTGTTGTGACTCTTTTTAACCGCATTATAAGGCAAGACATGAAAACAAAAAAAATGTTGGCGTATCCCTTTAAACAAGCTTAAAATTTGTCGATGTACTCAAGCGACACCAGCGTTCCCGGCTGACTTTAACTCAGCTCTGCGTAGCCCAACGTTTCCCTCTTCGCTGGTAAAAATTGGCCAAAACATCAGTGTGTGAATGTGGCTTAAGGAAACACCACGATGGACATTTTCCTATATTTTACAGCTTTTTAAAGACCTGATTAGTTCATAATAAATCTGTGATTAAGTCTTGAATAATAGAGAATAACTCAGGCTGATGACTGGACTATAAAAACATCTGTTTGTTGCCATATTTGTTAGGTTGTTAGTTGCATAGCCGTAAGACGAGAGTGCATAATCGATCATTTCTGGGAGCTTTGCCAAAGTTTGTCTTTTAAGGTTTCCTGAGCAGGGTAAGAGCAACATTAAATTTAGCAGAACTGCCCTTTAAAAGACTTTAAAGCATTGCAGCTTAAGCCTAAAGGCGGCAATGTTCACTAAAATATCTCCAGATTTGGGGTCCTGGACTTTTGGATCCTCAAGTTTGATTTGTATTAAAAATAAAAAAAAAAAGCCAAAACAATCCAGCCTCCTCACGACCTCCATCATTCAGCCACGTCACTTAAATGCATCACTTCACACTTAAAAAGCACATCAACCGTATCTACAGGCTTCGCATCCAATGTTGCATGATTGAGAT
The DNA here is from genome assembly GCA_037902135.1 of Cetoscarus ocellatus. NCBI lineage: Eukaryota > Metazoa > Chordata > Actinopteri > Labriformes > Labridae > Cetoscarus > Cetoscarus ocellatus. The sequence goes on along the minus strand of JBAMNC010000913.1, from coordinate 723,635 downwards.
TTGACTTACAATAATAGAGATAATGTGGACAAGACAGACAGACAGACAGACAGCAGCAGGCACACAAGGCTGTAACGCCGAGCTGCAGGTTCAGGTCTGAAGCTCCATCGATGTGATGCAGAGAATTTAAGGAGTTTGACCAAAGATGTCAATGTTTTTTAACACAAGCATAACAAATCAGATTCTTCACCTCGCTCGTGGCACCACGGCGTGTTTCAGACGCCAAGCTGCAGCTCAGCGGTATAAACTCTCTGATGAAGATTAAAAAAGCTGGCAGTGATGTTTAAAATATGGACCAATTACTGTGATCACGTGGGAACAAACCTTCTTACAAACATGCCTTCAATAATGTTAGAAACAAAGAAAACACATTTTGTAGGACATGAGACCTTTAAGTCTGAACTTCAGGAATTAACCTGAAAATTTGTTCAGTTAAAAAAACCAAACATTTATTCAAATGTTAAAGCTCCTTATAAAAAAGGTCATTTTTTCATTCCAGGCTATATAGATCTCATACTCTACCTGGTGCTGTCTGTAGCTCTTCAAAAGGCATATGAGCCTTGATTTGACTGAAAAGTCTCTCTAAATATTTAAATCTGCTAAAATGAGCTTGGAAATATCATCATATGGGATAGCTGCTAAAATCATATAGTGCATTCCAACTTGTAATACCTTTTATAACCCCAAAAAACAGAAGTAGAGGTACTTTTTACCCAATGCTGGGTACTTCCTTGAGGTAAATAATCAGAAGTTGCAGGTAGACTCCTGAAACTATCTAAGTTGAACATGAAGTATTTGATAGACTTGTTCCTCTTGCACAACCCTAATTTATTAAACAGTTTTTTAAGTTTTGGTAATTTTGGATACTACAGATCATTAAACGATAAAAGATGTTTTGTTTTAAAGAGGTGATATTTTGCTTTTTTGTGTATTTAACACTGGGGTACACCTCATCCTCCTGTTTACAGTGCCAGTAGCTGCCTGAATTCCTCCGCCCCTCCTGATTTGACCTAACACTGTGATGTCCTCCCACTGTTATATCTGTAGTTCAAGCCTATTGTCCCGGGATAGCAAGCCCAGAGCAGAGCACAGACTCTAGAAAGAAGCCAGCCGACCAATCAACACAAAGTAGATCGGTGAGCCAATCAGAACAGACTTGGTCTTGGAGTATCAGGAGCTACAGCAGAGCTTCCCAGACAGACGAAACTCCCTGTGACCCTCAGTTGCTCCATCTCCAGAGGTAGTAACAGAGGTGTAATATTGGTGAGAAGGGGGCACGTGGACTCGGCGGGAGACAGGAGCGCTGCGAGTCTCTGCCTTTGTGTAAACGGGCCATTTCACGGGCATCCCGGCTGTATTGCACCTTGACTTGACACAGATAATACATGCTCATGGAATTAATGTGAATGTCATGAGGTTTAACAATGATGGAGCTTCGCTGTGGTGCTTTTTAGACGATAATGACTGTGAACCACTTTAGCATCAAAAGGAAATAAAGGAGTCCGGGTTCAGGCAAAATATGACCTCTTTTAAACATGCAGTATTGAATACTACCACGTTATGACAGCTTTAGTTTATGGTAATCTGCTACGGTAAATGCAGTCACTTTGATTATCTTCAGCTTGTATCAACTCAACAGATGCAAGAAAGCAGATTTTAGATCCCTGGAAACATGTTTGTAAAATATCAACCAATTTATGGTTCGGAAAAAAAGCACCAAACCATAAAAAGAACCTCATAAAACCTTATTGTTGACCTCAGAGGAGAGAAACACAAACTCAGGCAAGAGGTTAAAAATAGAAATATGCAGCCAAACCAACCAAGCTTGGCTTTGGTTTGAGAGAGGCCTCATCCTCTGAAATTAAATCTACCGAAGCTGTAACGCCGCGGCGAAGAAGCCAGAAAAAGGAGCATATCAGACAGCTTCAAAAATCCAAGAGTGGATGCTTGTTCTGTCAACAGTTACCAGACTTACTGATTAAGCTGCACGTCAGGCCAACTGAGTTGATGATCTCTTCATTTTAAAGACGATTTCTGTCAAAGTAACACAATCAAACACTGATTTCGCCTCAAACAAACACTCAAAAGGAAAAAACGTCCCACATGATCACAGTAATTTAAAAGTTTAAAGCTGCTGTTATTGGACACAATAACAACATCTATGTACATTATATTCATTCTGATTAATTGGTGGCTATATAGAAGCAGCATCTGGGGGGTTAAGCAGTGAAATCACTCCTGAGAGGGCTCAATTCAAAAATATTTAACCAACTTTTCTTCACATAAAACTAGAATTTCTTCTGATTGTTGCAGCTAAGTGCAGGCCCGTTCGGTCTGAGGAAATCGGACAGCCTTTTTCAGGCCCTTTAATTGACATCTGTGACTTTAAGCGAAGGAAAAACTCTTCATTTTAAAAATATATAGACCTTTACGTGATGGCTAAGTTCCTGTCAAAGTGGCTGAGGGAGCAGAAGAAGTGACCATCACAGCCTCCCACTGCTGATTTTTGGGGGTAAAATAATCCAAACCGGTCGTCTTTCCTGTGAAGCTGAAGCAAATCCAGGATGCATAAATTCTTTTCAGGGTCTTCCAAGCGTTGCTGTTTTTTACAGACGGATTCTTAGACAAAGCCGACGTCACGTGAGCGGTTTACTCCTGCGTGTTTGCATTTACGCGAGTGCATTTTTCATTAACATGCAGATAAGACTCATACAAGCTAATGCCTAAAAGAGAAGCATCTTCTTGACTTCAAGCTTTGCGAGAGCGTTTTTCAGTTAAGTGCCTTCAATGGGAAACTCCCCCTCCTCCTTTTCATGACCGTTCAGACTTCAGGCAGAAATCTCCGGATCGTTCGCCACCGTCAAAAAGACTCGGAGGTCCAAAAGATAGGTCCACATCTCGCTCTGCAGACCGTCTGTCTTTTTATGGGGAGTGGTGTTTCACCTCTGACGGGGTGGTCACCTTTTTTTTCCCTGGCTCCCATCGAGCTGTAGGAGCAAAAAAGAGAGCGTCAGGGTCACTTCAGCCGGTCTGATCTGAAGGAATCCTCCACGGCCGGGTCGGCCAGCATCAGGTCGCCGTCCAGCATGTCCAGAGCCAGAGAGTCCATCCTGAGCGGGTCGTCCAGGGAGAAAGGGTCCATCTCGAAGCCCGGGACGTGAGACAGGGCACTGGCAATCTCTTTAGACAGACCGGGAGGGGAGTCACCTGGACGGAGAGGAGAGAAACGGGTTAGACGATAACAGTGAACAAGTAGGATCAGTTCTTGACACCGGTCTGCAGCCTCATAAGTAACATCGAGGACACAGTATGAGCATAAAATTACATCAGTGATATCAACCGCAGTTAAGCTCTACTAGTACTCAAATTTGGAGTGCAAGTACTCAATTTTGGTCAACTAGAGAGCGAGTAGACTTTACTCAAGAAGCAAAAAGTGCAGGTAGTAGTACTGGTATATCGAAAAAATGTTCACTAGTACTACTAGTAAGCCTTATATGCTAATAAGGGGGCATGGAAAAGCAAATTCAGGCTTTCCATTGGCTTTCGAAAATATTACAACCAATCGGGATGCTGGATTTGGTTATAATCCCTCCTACTTCATTTACATTAGGTCTACTAGTACTACTAGAGAATCTTTTGGCTTTACTAGTACTAGGGCGAGTCAATAAGTAACCAGCCTAACTTATTTCCGGTTGAGATCCACTTCTTCTTTTTCGATGTAATTGCCCTCTAGTGTGATGCACTTAGACCAACGGTGTTCAAGTGTCATCAGCCCAGAACTGAAAAAGTCAGGGTCCTTTCCATTGACCCACTCCTCAACTGCCGTCACGACTTCTTCGTCAGACTGGAAATGACGTCCACGGATATCCTTTTTCAAGTTTGGGAATAGGAAGAAATCGCTAGGAGCTAGGTCAGGTGAATAGGCAGGATGTGGTATTAATTCATACCCGTTTCGCTCTACAGCATCCATTACAACTTTGCAAGTGTGGATTCTCGCGTTGTCCTGTTGCAGCAAAACACCTTTAGAGAGTTTACCTCAGCGTTTTTCACGGATGGCGGTTCTCAGCTGGTCTAGCAAGTTTGCATAGTACACTCCAGTTATTGTACTTCTCTTGGGTAAAAAGTCCAACATAATAACGTCTTTTGCGTCCCAAAATACTGTGGCCCTCACCTTGCCAGCAGATGGTTGCATCTTGAACTTCTTTGGCCTCGGGGACCCCGGCCCTACCCACTGACGACTCTGAGCTTTATTCTCTGGCTCATAATAATGAACCCAAGTCTCATCTACAGTCACCGGACGCAAAAGAAAATCATCTTTTGACCTAAAACACTTCAACAAGGCGCTGCATACTGATGCTCTGGTTGCCATTTGCTCATCGCTAAGTGATTTGGGAACCCAACGGGCTGTTAGCTTATGCATACCTAAATGATCATGTAAGATTGTTGAAACGCTACCATGTGAAATGCCTAATGCCTGCGCTATTTCTTCTACCTGAATTCGCCTATCAGAGTATACCAGATCCCGAACTTTGTTACACATTTCTTCGTCGGTGGCATCCAGTGGGCGTCCAGACCTGGCTTCATCATCTAAAGACGTTCTACCACGTTTGAATTCCCCGACCCAGAATTTATCCTGAGCATAAGATGGTGCAGAAGACTCATAAACATCGGCTAACTCGCCGTGTATTTCCTTGCCTGTTTTACCTTTTAAATACAAGTACCGAATTACAGCACGATACTCAACTTCAGATGAAAAGCATGCCTTTGCAACACTAGCCATGTTTGACATTCAATATCTTATTAAAGAATGACTCGATACGCGTGCAATTTTGTACCCAGGTATAAAACATGTATTGAAACAAGGCATGAAAATTGTGATCGTCTCAGTCAATCGGAAATGGGATAGGCTGGTTACTTATTGACTCGCCCTTGTACTACTAGTAGACTAAAAACAGTCAACTAGTACTACTGGTGAGGTATTTTGAGTTTACTTGTAGTACTGGTAAAAAGAGTAGACTTTACTAGTAAAGTATAATCTACTACTAGTAGACAATTTTGAGCTACTAGTACTACTAGTAAAAGTGCCCAGTAATCGGCACTGCTCAGGAAACACTCCATGATCTTTACCACAAACAGCTGTTGAAGAAAGCAGAATCCATCTCGTGTGACTGATCTCACTCTTTATATCAACAGTTTCAGTTTCTTCATCTGGCTCGATACTCAGACTTCCATTAGCAAAACTAACAGATATAAACATTCATTTGTTCTTCTGTCGTCTCCCCACTGAACTCCAGGAGGAAAAGCTAGTCGAGTGTATCTGCAACTGTCCTGTCTTAAGTTAAGGTTCTTCCAGCTGAATGGTGTTCATTATGTCTTCAGTTTCTTAGACAGTTTTCTTTTTTCCTTTATCTCAGACATGTACACTTTTCATGTACCTTGACATATTTCGGTAGAAACTTGCGCCTTCCTTAGAGGTGTCACTTGGTGGTAGGTGTGACATGTCATATCAGCTGGTGTTACAGAGGCGTGACCCTCCCGTCAATTACTTCTTTTATTATCTGTTGGCCTCTGCAGGACGCTGCTCTAAGTGTGTGAGAGCATGTATGCCCCCAAGGGTGCTGGATTAAGGAAACAATCGAAATAAGGAAACGGGGCCCGGGGACAATGAACAGGGATGAGGGGGCATACATGCTCTCACACACCTGGAGCTGCGTCCTGCAGAGGCCAACAGACAGCGGGAGGCGTGATCGTCCTGTCAAAATAAGTGACAGGAGGGTCACGCCTCCGTAACACCAGCTGACATGACACATTACACCTACCATCAAGTGACACTTCTGAGGAAGGCGGAAGTTTCCGCCAACACACGTCAAGGTACATGAAAAGTGTACATGTCTGAGATAAAGGAAAAAAGAAAACTATTTCTAAGGGTCTTCCATTTATTCAATCTTTGATTTCTCATATTTTATACTTTGTACCTAGTATTTTTCTTTAATTTCTTACCACTTTTTTCCTGCAATTTACCTTTCTTGATTAAGTTTTATGCTACTAACTGAATATTCAGATTTACTAATTAAACTGCTAAACTTTTGTAACATTATGTATTTATACTAAAGTTTTATGTTCATTCTACGTTATGCTCTTACTGCTGCTTTACAGCTGCACAGGTAATTGCCCATTGGGGACAAATAAATAAAAAGTCAAGGGCAGTGAAGAAGTAAAGCTCATATATTTTATTAATAACATTTTTAAGTCTACTATTACTAGTCAACCAAAATTGAGTACATGCACTCCAAATTTGAGTACGTGTAGAGCTGAACTACAGTTGATATAACAAATATCAATTTTATGCTCAATAGGCTTTCCACAGAGGTCAGACTACACGATTCAGAAACAATAATGTCCCGACTGGACAGTCATTGGTGTTTTTTTTTTTGTTTTTTTTTTAAATCTCGTGTGTCTCACAGTGACCTCAGGACAGAAAGTCCAGCAGGTTTGATTTTTGTCCTGCCCCCTACGATTTCTTCCCTCATGTCAGAGACACTGACCAGTGTCACTGGGAGCTTGATCTGCCTGACCACAGACACTGATTCAGGCAGATCCAGCTGCTGCGCAAGGTTACCTTCCAGTGTCATCGGTCATTAAATGCTGTCGATAGCCATCTTGTAGCCTGTCAGATAAAATCCCAGCACAATTTTAAGGCCCTTACTTTGACAAACTCTATCACCAACCTGTGAGGATGATGTTGGGCACGTTGTGTCGTCCGTCCCCTCCGCTGTAGTTCTGGTTCTGGTTGTTCAGAAGCTGCTGGTCTCCAGGCTCCTGCAGGTCCAGGGAGCCCTGGGTGTTGGAGGGAAACTGGTTTTTATCTGCGATGCCGCAGCCCAAACCGCCGTGATTAAGGGACAAACAATCAGCCTGATTATCTGCAGAGAACTGAAGAAGAAGAGAATCGTATCAGTGGATGGATTTTGTGCAGATATCCAAACTCGCCTTTGGTTTTTTGGGATTTAGAGGAACACATTTATGAGACAGGCTGTGGATAAACATGACAAAGCTCTGATAATAAACCTGCTGATCATCTGATAAAGCCAAATCCAAATAACTTGAAGACGGCCTGATAAATCAGAGTGAAGCCTGACTGGGCCGACCCGTGAAAACCTGCGAAGCCTGGTTTGTGTCTCGGTTTTCTGAAGCCAAAATCTTTTTTGCAGACTGTTTTTGGACTCTCTCATTCCAGTGCAAATCAAAGACTGAAAAACTAAGAAACTCAAACTTGTGTCTTCAACATTAGTGTGAAACTTTTCGCTCCTGGGCAGCTTGTTATCAAAGTCATTTATGACATTATGGCTAATATTCAGATACACAAAGGCAGCATATGAAGTGTGATGATGCGAGGAGGGCATGAAGGAGTGAAGGAGCTTTAATGCAGCATGCGGTTCAGAGCAGGGGACTCCCATCAATGCCACAAGTTTCCAAACAGCAAAAATAAAATTCAGGTAGAAGTTGATGGTAGTAGTACAATGTTTTTTGTTTTTTTTTGGATGCAGGGCATATTTTTTTATTGACTTACCAGAGAAAAGCCCTGATACATTTCCTAGCGAGGGGGAATAGCAGCAGGGAAAGAGAGGAAAATCAAGGTCGGTGTTTCTCAAACCCTCAGGGCAAGACAAATACACATGTTCACATGCATATGCTGCGAATTAGCTTCAGCGAGGGGCGCCACAGCTTTCACACCAGGCCAGTGAATGTCCTGTAGCTTCAGCATGTCTTCACTGTATACATCAACCCAACAATGAGCCTCTAATCAGAGTTTAGGAAAACCACAGCAAAGCTCCCCACAAGGAACCTGATTCATGAATAACTGACCAGAAACCTGCAAAATGAGAGCATTCTGACAACATTGGGAGTTTCTCCATGATTTTTTTCTTTTCTGTGACATATTCTACCACTGTGGACACACATATCAGCTGGATAAGGCAAATATGGCTCTATATTTATTTGTTTCTGTCTATTTTGGCTGAGAAATGCACACAGCTCACAAAAAATGAGCAGGCCTTCTATAATCGAGATTTTAGGTACTGGTTTACACGCAGCTCAGGCTTGCAGTCTGGAAGCTACACGTTCAACGATTCAATTTGATTAGATTTCACTAAAGTCATTAAATTCTCCAAATTACTGCACCAGGCTGCTTTTCAGACAAAAAATACAAGCAGTCAGATAAATATAACCTCCTTTTATTAATGAGAAATGGCTTTTGAGATCAACTGTGCAAAAATGTCTTTTAAATTAAAATCTTTTTATTTCTTTTTCAAGACATAGTGCATAGCTGTTCATCAGTTACAAACGAGTTGTATGTATAGATACATGTCAACATCTAGCACGTAAATAAAGGAGTTATATTATAATAAAAAATAAAACAACAGAATAAACAAAATATTAAAAATAAAAAAAATTAAATGAGGAAACATAAAACATCAAAAGTTAAAAAAATAAATAAATAAATAAATAAAATAATAATAATAATAATGATCCCCAGTCACTGCCAGTAAGCTCACAGACGTCAGTATTAGCTTGTCATCACGATAATACATGACCTTGGTGGGTTGGTAAATTGTGGTAATGTCAAATGTTTACAAGGTTTGAAACATATTAAAGAAAAGGTTCCCGTGCCTGCTGGAACTTCCCATGAGTGTTAAAGTGATTATCTAATTTTTGCAAAAATGTCTTGATTGTAAACCAAAATAATTAAATGTCTTAGGTCTCTTTTTCATAAACTTGTTTTTTTCTTCCTCAGAAACTAAACTGAGGCTTTAGACGAGCAGCATCGTTGACTGTCTCTGCATCAATGCATCTTCATCTAAGTCTGCATTACGACGCATTGATTAACAGATGACTTTTTAAAAATAAATTCTTTTTGTGAAAAGCAGGTCTAAGATTCCATTGTACAAAAATACAAGTTCTTTTCTTTTTACATATGAACGTAAATGAACAGAGAACACCTTCCCTCCCTAAACCCACAATCCTCTAATTGAAAAAATATATATAAAAGAAAAGAAAATAATAGATAAAATAACAATAGATAAAAAATGAAATTAATAATAATAATAATAATAAATAAATAATAGTAAATGAATAAAATAATAATGAATGAATGAATAATAATAAATAAAAAATAAATGAATAATAAAAATACCATAGAATAAGTAAAAATAGACAACTAGACAGATGAATAAATACATAAAATAATATGATAAGATGAACAAAACAGCAGTATGAAAAAGCAGAGCCAGTTGTTAGCTTTATGAGGTTGATATCTATTATATAATATATATTATATATATATATCAAGTTTATATCTATTATACTGACTAAATAAGGACATAAAAGAGCCCCTCCAATCGAAAAGTTGGATAGCCCGGCTCTTGATCGATTACATGGTATTTGGGAATGATTACTTACTCATTTTAAGACACATTTATCTTATTATTAGAGTAACTAAATGGTAAATAATCTTATCAAATCAAAGAGGAGGTCACACACAGAGTGTAAGCATCAAATGAATCCACTAGGTGTTCCCCTCTGCTCAGGTTTGAGAAAATGAAATTGATATTTTTGTCCCGGCTCTTGTGGACTGTAAACACAGCATCATAAATGACTTCATCCCCCCTTCAGCCAGTGATACACACACTCCATTATGACAGCATGGGAAAGGTGTGTGTTACCTGCTGGTTGGATTTGCCTGTGAGCTGCATACTCAAGTACGGGTCGTCCAGGAGAGAGTTGAGCAAGGCATCCTGGAAAACAAACAAAAGCAGACACTTAGCATATCTGTATTCTCTTTAATGACGGGATTTCATTCACTGGTTTGTGCTTGGTATGTGGCTGCAGATACACTTAGTTTGTTCTTGCGTTTGCATCATTTTTGATTACATACTTGCCTCTAGGTGATGCCTGTTATTTGGGGACACCACTAGAGGGCGCAAAGACCTCAGGAAAATATGTAGCTACCTTTTATGTTAAAAGTAAACTGCAAACATGGCGATAAATCTGAGAGAAGAAGTAACAAAACAAACACCCTGCGCTCTGTTTCTACAACATCTTCCTCAGTGAACCGTCGTAACATTCCTGGTGTTATGGTCTAATGAGTTACCATGTTAGCCGATGACTTGCATCCAAATGTGCTGAAAATGTCATAGTTAAAGCACCAGAGGGTGTTCTCTCCAATACTTGACTGTGAAGTTATTTTTTTATCAATATATGTATATGATTGAATAAGAAATAACAACCAGTATTTAAGATGTGAGCCTGAAGGGACCACCCGGGACGACGCAGCGGTTTAATCCACTGAACGATCCAGCCTATATAATTTAGAATATGTCACAGGAAACTAAAGAAAAAGAATACTAAGTCCAGATAAATAGGATGTGTGCTGAATAAATTCTCCATTTAACTCATTTTCTCGACTGCTTTTAAATGACTTAACTGTGTATTTTTGCTTATTTTAACATCCTTTAATACATTTTTATTACCAGCCTGATGGAAAGATCTTTTATTGCTGACAAACAGGCATATTATTAAAGACCCTAAACTTCATCTCTCCTCCAGTTTTTGTATTTTTCATATGATCGTCCACGAGAAGGCTGAAGATATTTCAAAGTCTGTCAGAGTGCTTTTGGCAAATGTAACAACTGCGGACTGTTATTTTTATTAAACTAAAAAATAACAATTATAAAGAATAACTTAAATAATCAAGCACTTTAACTTTTAAAAAATAATGATTAGTGCAAATTTTTTTCAACCTAGGGCGGGCTAAAAATCAAACATCAATGTTGAATTCATAATTACTTCCAGACAACATAAAGAAACTGTTTACAGAAAGAGAAGGAGGCTATAGTTTAAGAGGGGAACTGAACTTCAGAATACATTGTGTCAGAACAACATTAAAAAGTATGTGTGTGTCAATCTCGGGTTAAATTATGCAAAAGTTTAACAGATGAATTAAAGAAAGTAAAACCATAAGCAAATTTAAAAGAATATTCAAAATACAAACTTTAAATAAATATAAGGACAAAAAGCAGCAGTTTATCCCAGGATGGTAAAGGTAGAGTGTAGAAAAATATCTATATATCGTCTTGTTATGTAATATTTTTCTCTGAGTTTGAGTAGGGGTGTATTATATGTATAGAAATTAAGTAAATATAAAGGTGAAATATTATGTTTGTAATTGTGTATGAGTAGCTTTTAACATTTTATAGTCAATATATTATAAGGATCATTCGCTCCTAAATAGGTGGTTGAATCTTTTAAATATAAATACGTAGAAATTAAAAACATCATTGTAGGACATGGTCATAAAAGGGGTAGGATTAAATAAGTTTATACATCTTCCTACTCCTTTTCGAGCATGTAGACTTGCTTCACATGCAGGATGTCGTCTTGATTGTTTTCTTTCGTTTTTGGTATATGCATGTGTTGTTTATGGTGACTACCCATGTTTGTTTTTGCATGTTTGAAATAAAGCATTCATTCATTCAAAAAGAGAAAACATGGTTTAAAGGGAAAATAATTCAATTAAACAAACTCAGGTTTGACTCAGGAAGCTCAAAATGAATGTGTGAAATCAGGACGGAGACAGAAATTAGCTCTAAAAATAAATTATTATAATTCAGTTAAAGGTCTTTGCATTTATTTTATTTTATTTAACCTTTATTTAACCAGGGTTGTCCCATTGAGATCAACAGATCTCTTTTTAAAGGGAGACCATAAGAAATACAATTCAAACAATCAAACAAATCTGTGTTTTTTAGCCACCGGTAATTCCCTCATGCTGAAACATTAGAAGTTGGGACGCCTCCCAGTGTCTCCTGAGTGTTTTTCTGAATGGATGCTCAGATATCAGAGCACAAAGACCTCCTCAGCAGAGCTCTAAAAATAGCAGCAGGTGCTTTTCATGTCCTTTTCCACTTGGCATGACATCAGACTGAGGCTGTCTCAGCCCCAGGTTTTAACGTCATTACCATACTGGAAAAAAATCAAGTGGTACTGATACTAATGTCAATTTAACAGCAACAAAAACAAGAGTCCTGGCTCTCAGGGTGAGGCTATTTTCTTCTTTTATATCACTGAACAGAATAAAGCTCAACACTCTAATATACACTCTGTTTTATTTTAAAGATAGATGGCACGGAGAGCCACTTTAACACATTAAACAACTTACACACTTTAACTCTGATGGATTTTTTTTATACTTTGGTTTTTAGTATACCGTCTGTATTGTTGTATGTGTCTCATGTAAATTAATGCAGAGTTCATGTTCTGTGTATTTGTCTGTTACTGATTGCTTTATGTTCTTGATATTATTTAAGATTGTACACACTTGTACAAATCTGGCACAAGCATATCAATGTAATTAATGTGCACTGCCACCTATGATTCATTAAAAGTAAATTAATTCAACTAAGAAAATTATTTTAGTTCAGGTAACTTAATTCTAGTTGAACTTTTCGTTAAGTAAAATTAAATTCAATACTCGTCTGGGTAATTTTCAAATTCACGTAAATCCTTAGTTTAACTGAATTAAATTAAATTAAAATATCAGGGTGCAAACCCCGAAGAGAAAACATGGGTTTAAAGGGGAAACAAGTCAACTAAATGAACTTAGGTTTGACTCAGGAAGCTCAAAATGATTATATTATAATCCAGCTCAAAATTTCAACATTTTATTTGTTTATTTTTATTTATATATACATATATATATATATATATATACATATATATATATATATATATACACACACACACACACACATATATATATACATATATACATATATATATGTATATATATGTGTGTGTGTGTATATATATATATATAATTTAAGACTGTACAAATCTGGCACATGTAAATATCAAGGTTCATTAATATGCACTGCCATCTATTTTTTAAAACTGTCATCTATTTAAATAAATAAATAAAAATAGCCAAAGCTTTGAACAAAACCTACATTTATATCACAAGATTGTTGCTCAGCAGGGGAAATAGCATCACTGATGGCGTCCACACATTTAAAAAAAACACATCTGACCAAGTGTTTCCTGCTTCTTCTACCTGCTGCGCATAGGAGGGTATTTTTTAAAAACAGAGGTTTCACTTCCGTCTACATGTGTAAAGTTTTCTTTTTAAACATCCCAGTCCACAAAAAAGCATGAACACAGTGTGAAGGACTGTTTATTACCTTATAATGGTGTCCATGATATGCCTTTTTTTAATTTCAGTTTTATTTCAATATCTATTCCAACCACAAGTCTGACAGGTGTTACGGTTTAACTTGTGGCTGAGTTAAATGGTGACAGCCAGTTGATTCACGTGTCTTCTTCGGAGTGAGTCAATACTCCATCTTGTGTGTCCCTGTGTCCCGTGGGCTGATGCTTGTTGGTGTGATTTTGGGGGTTTCTGGCCTTATGGGTTGGGGGCCTCCTGTGTTTTTCATGTCGGGTGACTGGGCCTGGATTGTTGTGCTCACTCTTTGGGTTTTCCTCACGTTCTGGGAAATATTCTCCCTTCCTTTAGCACTGTTGGTCTGAGGGACACCAGAAGCCCTGATGCTCTCCTCCTATGTTTATGTAAGTTTATTTCCTTTTGTCTTTGAGTTTCTCTTCAGTATGGTCCCTTCGGTTTGTCAACAGACTTTGTAAACCTCTGTTTTTAAGGGCTATACAAATTATGTTATTATAATCATTATTATAGCAGGCATATTGAATTGAGTTGCAAATTATCCGACAAATGTTGGTCGGCAGATACCGTAATTTCTGGTATATAACACACATTTTTTGCTCTTAAATAAGGTCTAATTTTCGGGTGCGTATTATACACAAGCACAAGCAAAATACTTACCATATTTCATCTCGCCAACATCGCAACTACAACACATCTGATACAAAAGGCCCAAATATTCTCTCTCTTTGCGAAACATTACCGCCAAACTTTTGTAATTCTTATTAAACTGAATGTTAAACTGTTCTAATCCAATTCTTTGGGTCTTAATGAGTTTGCCTTTGTGTAATGATTGTGTAATTCTCAAGTGTTACCACTCACATGCAAACAAGGGGTGCTGCCATCTTGTGAGCAAGGGGACCAAAATAGCTGTGCTGTGATTGGTGGAAGATATCGGCATGTTGATAGCTGCTTTCTGATTGGTCGGTACACTACGACTGAGCATGCTCTGGCAGAAAACGAGTAAGTGCGCATGCGTGAAGCAAAAAGTGTTTCTGCATCCAGTTGAGAGAGAAAATCGTGTACTGTATTTGTTGTAAAAATACTGAAATTTAAGTGATTAAAACTTTCAATAAAGGTAATTTCTGAGTTGTCTGAGAGAGTAAGGTTTGGGCAAAATGTGGGTGCATGTTTTATTTGAATACAGCGATTTTCCTGGAAAAAGCATGAAAAAATGGGGTGTGTGCTATAAATGAGGGCCTGTTATAATCTAAAAATTATGGTATTTGCCTAAAATGTTGATTATCGGCATTGGCAGAAATGAATATTTTGGCTGATATTTAACCATAAAAATTGACCGTAAACATCCCACATATTGGCTGTAAATACGAGCAAAATGTACAATGTACCATGTTGGTTTACCTCTTCCTCTCTCAATGTCCATTTTTATAATCAAAAATGTCATTTTTTCTTGCTTCACATGTATTTCTAACACAAATGGACTGTAACCATTAAAAGGAACAGGTCAATTTTAGTAAAGTAGAGACTTAGAGACAAGATATCAGTTCTGATGTCAGCCATAATGAGTTGGGAATATCGGTGAAAATCCAATATTGTATGTCCCTAGTATGAGTAACCACATTTCTTCATTTATATTTCAATTCTAGATATATCAAACAATACTGATCAAATCCTGTAATTTAAAAGCATTCATGTGTACTCTTTCACATCTGTTGTTACCATGGCATCCACATCCGCAAGCGGCCATTGGTCACCAGTCAACATGGTTACTTGTGAAACAATAACACCGGCTCTTGTCCTAAAAATTGGCATTCAAATAAGAGGCAACACCAAACTTGTCCGTGTTGGCCCTCTACATTTTCTCCCTTCTGTCAGGTGAACTCTAAATGTTCGACTACATCTGCAGTGAATCATGAGAAATGTCTGAACTAGTCTGTGAGAGTGGAGTGATAACTCTTAACACGACCAGATTCATAAAAATGATTCAATCAGGAAATCTAATCAGACACTCCCTGAAGAATCTGGAGAGGAATCTGAACAGACAGCGAGTGTTTCTGATACCAGGAAAACAAATTTAACTGTTGAATAACAGAGTCCTGCAGTTCAGTCCCTCATGTCGTTGCTGTTTTGGAAGATTTTCTCCTCAAAGATTCAGTTTGATGTTTCTCGGTAAGGTGGGTTTTCCCTCCGCTCATACATAACATGTTTGTGTTTTCGGAGCGCTCCGTTTTTCCTAATCTGAACACATACGCAATTTTCTACTCATTAAGACTTGTGATAAGAGAAGGTAAGCACTCATAATGCTCAGGTTGCTGCAGGAAAATTTAAAAAAGGAGGATATTGGGTCAAGGACAAACTGAGCAAAACATCAGAAAGGATTTTTTTGAAGTTTGATTTTGAGTTCATGCTGGTTAACCACCACTTTAGAGTCTCAAAAGTCCTCTATCATAGTTAAATAACGCATATTTGCTGGGATTACGAAGCATGAAGCTTTTAATAATTAATTTTTGATGTATACTAAAATAAGATTAATTACAGAAAATATGATACCATATGATACGATGGTGGCCCACATTTAAGATAGCATCACATAAATTCTTGATTTATAAGACCATAGTATGATACCTCATACACTCACATCTAGCTTCAATCCATTTTCTTTCAGGGTCGTGGGGGTGCTGGAGCCTAACATTGGGCAGGGGTGGGGTACACCCTGAACCGATAACCAGCCAATCACAGGGCCACATAAAGAAACAGACAACCATTCAATCTCACACTCATACCGAAGGGCAATTTAGAGTCACCAGTCAACCTGATGAGCATGTTTTTGGTCTGTGGGAGGAAGTTGGAGTGCCCAGAGAGAACCCACATGCACAGGAAGAACAGACCCGACCCGGGGATCGAACCAGCGACCTTCCTGCTGTGAGACACCTGTACTACCAGCTGCGCCACCATGCCGACTCTCCTGCCAAAACTAATAAAAGATAAATTTTATGTTTGTTGTCTATTACTGTACATCTAGTTCTATTGTAACAACCTGCAGTAACCACTGTGTCCTGCAGGGGGCCGATGCAAGACTCAAAGTTAGCTACACAAAGGCAGCTTTAAGTGTTACAGTAGTCGTCACTCACGTTGTAGAGGTCTGAAGCCAGGTGGTGGCTGATCTGCTGAAGCTGAGGGAGGCCGGCGGCTCTCTGCTGCTCCGCCTGTTGCTCCACCTCCTGTTTGACTTGACACTGAGAGGACGACAAGGTATGCACGCAGTGATCCATCGGCCGCTCGCTTTTTATCAGCTGCGCGTTCGCCGTGTTCATCTGCTGCCCCATCGGCCTCTGCTGCACAAAAACAAACTTGATTATCGATATATTTGTGTCTGAGATGTTCAGATATGAAAACTCCAAAGCAATAAATCTGTAAAAACATAGAGGTGCAGGAATGAGTTGAAGAACTTCAGCATTTTAGCACCTCAGTTTCCATCTACTTATGAGTTTCTAATTGATCCATGGTTGAAGGGATACGCCAACAATTTTTTCTTTTTGTGTCTTGCCTCACAATTTGGAGATAACGTAACTTATAGTGGTAAAAAAAAAAGAGTCACAAATAAAGGTGATTGCATTTCACACAAAAGTTCAATTTGTTTCTGTTCATTTACATTCAAACTTTACTAGCATTCAGTAAAGGGTTATTAGATGTTTCATTTTATCTAAGTGTAAAACATGACTTCAGAAATTCAAGGAAGCACAAAAAATGCCTTACACTTTACACTTCATATTTTAGTCGACTAAATGTACAGTAGATTTCATTGACTAAAATGTTGTGAAATTTCATCACCTAAAACTAGACTAAATCCTCCACCTCTTCCTGCTCTAAAGGACTCTGATTGGGTCGAGTGGTTTTAGCCTGAGCACAGCTGTTGTAGATTGGAGCTCGGGAAGATGGATCTGCCTGGCTACAGACATTGAATCAGGCCGATCCAGCTGCACTGCAAGGTTACTACTATGTTTTGGGGCTTGATAATTGCTGAGCCTCAAAAAACAGACTAAAAGGGGTCTATTTCAGTCTCTGCTCTAAGCTGCTTATTCTGTGTAAGCTTTAAAAGGAACCTTACCTTAATGGTGTGGAACTGAAAGACTTCATAAAATAAAGTTTCTAGGACTGATTATAGACCATAAACTTCATCACATATAGATCACATTAAATTATCCAAACCTGTTGCAATTCTTTATGAAACTAAGTTTATATTAAATAAAAACTGCCTTCAGATTTGTACTATTCACTTGTAATGCCTTATATGTTGTACAGTGTTGAAACCTTGGGAAAAACAAAATTTAGACTCATTGATCAAACTACAAAAAAAAAGCAATCAGAATAATCAATAAAGTTGGATATCTGGGACCCACTGTCAAGTTTTCATTGGATCTTCTATGTTAAAATTTAAAGACATTGTTTATTCTAAAACACTGTGCAGTAAATAAAACTCTTCCTACTTCTATTCAAACATTTTTTAAACTAAGAAAAGGAAAATATAATTTACAAAGTGTGCTTATGTCTGAAACAAGAAAAGTTAGAATTAATATTAAATACAGATGTGTTTCTGTTTTGGAGATAAAATTCTGGAATGAGCTCAGTGATTAATTAAAATTATGCAACACTATCTTAAAGTTCAGAAAAACCTCGAAGCATAAATTAATTAATGATTATAAGGAATAATGATTTCACAGTATTATGATATAAAGAAGGATGTCTTCTATGTTTGTTTCCTTACAGGCCAAATTTATCTTGGATCGTACAGGAGAGGCAAAAATAAGCCACAAGCTTCAGCCTTTACCTATTTAGGTTATTGAAAAGTTTGTGTTAAATGATTGTGTTCTTTGTTTGTTCTTAACATTTGTGTAACCGAAACAAAAGTATTCATTCATTCAAAAATATTCATTCAGTCATTTAACTTTGAAGTTGAAGAATTTGCATTTTTTATAGAGAAATTTAAGCATATAAAGTAGTGATAGTGTACATTTTAAAACCATATCATCAGAGGCTGTATACTTATGAAAATAATAAATGGCTGTGCAAATTCCTAAGGCACACCACATCGTGAGAGAATCACTGCCTTATGAAAGAGGTTAGAGTCAGGTGACTATGGTGTATTTCCTTTATTATCTAACATTATCTTTTACTTTCCCTGATTTCAAAAGCTTAAAGTCGTGATCATGGGTGAATATTATCTTGATGAGGAAGTGTCAATGATATTTGTACTTCCACAAATATGATTTTAAGCAACAATCCAAAAACCTATGAAAAGGGTTATAGTAGTAGAAAACACATCCCTGCACCACACTGTAAATCTCTCTCATCATCACGTGAGTTATCTACCGTTCCAAAGTGCTGCTGCATGTGCTGGTTGTGTGTGTTGCGGAGGTTCTGCAGGTGGAGCTGTTGCATGGCCTGTGACTGTGGCTGCTGCTGGGCGTTGGGTCGCTGCTGCTGTTGCTGCTGCTGCTGCTGCTGTTGTTGGAGGCGATGCAGCTGTTGGTGGTGGTGCTGGCCCAGCTGAGAGGCCTGCTGCTGGCCCGGCTGGGAGCCCTGCAGACCGGGCAGCTGCTGGTGGGAGCCCGGTTGGTGCTGGTGGGACTGGCTGAGCGGGTACGGGGGGAGCCTCTGGTCCAGGGGCAGTTTGCTGGTGTCCAGAGGGACGCCCTGTTGGAGAGAAGATGGGATCATGAGACTGGGAGTGACACTGATGGTAGAAAAGGTGTGAAGTGCTGCGGTAGCTTGCTCTTGCCAGCAGATGGAAATAGATGCTCTGCAAGATTCATTAACCCACAAACAGCCGTTTCATTTAAGGTTGTCAAGGTGTTTGATATGGAATAGTGTGAGGATAATTTCTTGGATTTAATAGTATTAAAAACCAAGGAGCTAATCATTGACTTTAGGCAGAACAATGATATGCCAGTAGAGAGCATCATCCATAACCAAGAGGTTGAAATTGTTGACTCTTACAAACATCTTGGCACTGTGTTTGACTCACAAATTAAATTCGACATAAGCACTGAGCTGATTGCCAAACGGGGTCAACAAAGAATTCATTTAATGCGGAAACTAAATTCTTTTAATGACACAATTTTACAACATTTTATACATTCTTTTATTGAAAGCCTTTTAACATTTTCCTTTATCTGCTGGTATAATGGGCTGTCTGTGAAAGACAAGATCAGCTTAAACAGCATCATCAAAGTGTGCTCTAAAATTACTGGAGTTCACCAGAGGGACTTGGGCACAGTCTGGGAGGAACAAGTAGCTGAAAAAGCAAAGAGAATTATCAGCCAACCAGATCATGTTCTGTCAAATGAATTTTCTCTTATGCCTTCAGGCAGATATTATAATGTGCCCCAAAGGAAAACTAATCGCTACTCAAAGTCCTTCATTCCCTCTGCTCTTAAGCTCCTAAACACAGACCACACCCACTTGTGATGACTCTTATTTAGAGGGCATTATTTATTTCTTGTCTTACCTATTTTTTATTTTTACTATTTTTTTTACTGTTTTTACAGTTTTTACAGTTGTCTTGTTTTTTTACCCCACTTATCTCGTTTATATCTTGGTCTACAATTTGTATACGTAGGCTACTTATAATGTCTGGACATCTCTATCTGTCCCATGCTTGCTTAAATATGTTTCCTTGACAGATTGATTGATAGATTATTTATTTATGTTGTTGACTGACTGGATGTGTGAATGTACACTGGAAAACTACAAATGAAAACTGAACTGAACTGAACTGATACTGTTTCAAAACCAGCACATGCTTAAAATGATACAAGGCTGCACGAAACATCGTTTTAACACCGCCACTGCATCAAGTCAAAGCATGTTGTATGGGAAGCTGTTTGGGCATAGATTTGATATGGGTGATATCAAGTGTAGTTCAGCTCTGCTAGTACTCAAATTTGGAGTACATGTACTCAATTTTGGTCAACTAGTGTGCAAGTGGACTTTACTAGTGAAGCAACTGTTACTACAAGTAGATCAAAAAATGTTCACTAGTACTACCAGTAAAGCTTATATGCAAATAAGGTGGCATGGAAAAGCAAATCCAGGCTTCCCATTGGCTTTCAAGAATATTACAACCAATCAGGGTGCTGGATTTGGTTATATTACCTCCTTCTTCATTTGCATTAGGTCTACTAGTACTACTAGTGAATCTTTTAGCTTTACTAGTACTACTAGTAGACTAAGAACAGTCTACTAGTACTGCTGAGATATTTTAAGACAAAAAGTTCAGACATTTTTTATGTTTCCTTAAATTTCTGAAGTCATGTTTTACACTTGGATAAAATGAAACATCTAATAACCCTTTACTGAATGCTAGTAACTTTAAATGCAGTCACCTTTATTTAGTCTACCTGGCAGAGCATCTCAGTTACAATACCAGAACTGACAACAAACAGTGAACCTGCTCTACATGAATATATCAATTCATAAAGAGAGGAGCTCTGATTGGATCGCTCCACAACTTATCCCACCACCACCGAGCTAAGGCAGCTGTGATTGGATGTCCCTCTTAACTCATCCAACCTTTCCACACAACCAAAGTAGCTGTGATTGGATATATTTATAACTTGTCTCTACTTTCTACATGACCAAATGAGGTCTTATTGGATTAAGTCTCTGTCAAACATTTTAGTCTAGCTTTTGTTTGTTGATGAAAATGTCAGTTAATTTAGTTTTAGTTTTTGTCCAGGTGCATTTGTTTTTATTAGTGACTGTTTGGATTTTGTCAGGGGAAAAAAGGTTGTTGATGAAAACTATGATGAAATAATTAGTCAACAAAATTAACACTGGCTTAGAATGTAATTTTGAAACTAATCGTGATCTCTATATTAATCAAAAATCATTGTGATTATTATTTTGGGTAAAATCGTACAGCCCTACTATTTATCATTGAAAACACTAGTATTTTTTTTAAACAAGCAGCATCAAATTGTTGAATATTTTGACAACCACAGAAAGCATATAGGGACAGATGATGCTTCTTTACTTCAATAAATCTCTGAATATTTCCTTTTGCCTTTTTTTTATGTCAAGGCACAAAAATTCAGACAGCAATGTGTCTGAAAAATGCCCAAATTTCAGTTTGAGGAGGATTATTCTGGGGCCCGATTGGTGAGAGAAATTCAATCTAAGTTAAACTTGATTATAATTCTGTCAAAACTAAGGGAAAAGGAAGAGCAAGTATCCATCAGTTCAAGAGAATGTATAAAGACAAAATGATGAGAAAATATGAAATTCATAGGTAACAGATCTTCTGTTGCTTTGTATGTTACTGTCGTTGATGGTGAGCTGTTTCTTGTTTCATTATTTTGAGAAAGGGGCTTGGAAACATAAGACTTACTTCTTCCTGCCCCTTTTCAATCATGGAATGGAACATGTGGAAGAATTTGGAATTGTACAGCATGTGAACTTTTGTTTTCATTATATGGAATACTACTGATTAAAAAATAATAATAATAAAAAAAATAAGTAGGAAGTAGAAGCAAAATAAAGACAGAGAGCCAGGAGAAGAAGAAGCAGCAGTGAGTGTGTTCGTCGTTACCTGTGTGATTGAGGACAGGGTGGGGGAGATGGTGGGGGAGAACTGTTTGGAGTGATGCCTCCGAGCCTCCCCTCCCATGGGCAGGATGAGCGGCGAGAGCTGCGCCCGTCTCCGTGGTGACGTGCTGAGCGACGGCTGGCCCTGCCCGCTCAGCAGTGGCGAGTAGGAGGAGGAGCAGGAGCCGGAGCCGCCCACGCCGCTGCTGTAGCTCGGGTTACCGCTGGACGCCGACTGCAGGGAGGAGTTACTGAGGGAGGAGTGCAGCGATTGGCTGCTGAGGGAGGACGGCAGGGAGGGGGAGGAGCTCAGGGACGACTGCAGGGAGGGGTTGCTGAGCGACGAGTGCAGGGAGGCGGAGCTCAGAGAGTTGGAGAAGGAGTGGCTGCTGAGGGAGGACTGGATGTTGGGGTTGCTTAGCGAGGACTGCAGGGAGGGGTTACTGAGCGTGCCCTGTAGAGACGCCATGAGACCTGAGGAGACAAAACAAAAAACAGTAACACATGAGGGCAACATCAGAGTGAGGGTCTGGACCACCGGGGGGGCCGCAAGGAGGCCCCAAAGTCAAAGGGACGAGGAAGAGGTGTGTCCCAAATCGCATACTTCCATACTCAATACTTACATTTTTCAGCATACTGCGTCAAAATGAAAAAAGTATGGAAAGTATAGGAAAAAATGAGTATGCAAAAGCACCCTGATGACGTACTCAAATCTGTCAAGATTTTGAGTATGTAACTCTGGACACTCAACGTACTCATTCCTACAGCAACAATGGCGGCGCAGAGCTGTGGCCCTGCACTAGCTTCAGTGGATGTGGCTGCGCTGTATAAATGTAAATTATGAATGTTGTGTTTTACACATGTTGTTTCCACCAAGCACCACCAGCTGTGGTTGTTTTGAGTATACTTGTGGTTTAACTTGTTTTTTTGGTTTGTTTTTACCGCAAATGGTATCGCGAATGCTAATGCTACTTGGCTAACAGCTGCCAGGGTCCAAATTGTGGCGGTAATTGGCCGGTCACAATTTGACGTAGGAGCAGATGAGGTCGACATCGCTTCGTCATTTCCGATGAGTACACCGCACGGCAGTATGCTATTTGGGACAGCACTACACTCTCGAAATTCGCGCACTGAGTCAGTGAGTACATAGTATGCTTAATATACTCAATTTGAAAACTTTAAGTATTGAATATGGAAGTATGTGGTTTGGGACACACTGCAGGACACTAAAAAGTCCATCGAACAGCTGAAGCTGGTCCAGAACGCTGCCACAAGGACCAAAAATATAGACCACAGGGTTCCAGTTCTGGCTTTCTGTCTCTCAGACCTTGAAAGTAAAATCTCATACTTTTTTCCACAACACTCGATTTATGATTTAATTGATTTTTATCCCCTCTGAAAAAAAAAAAAAAAAATTACATTAATCAATTTTTGCTTTTATGTTGTCAAAATATATATTAGTGGTTAATTATACAAGTGTACAATATTGATGCACCTTCTCATCACTGCATGGGTACATTTAAAAATCAAGGGTTTCATTTGCAAGAGTTAAATGCTGTTTTTCTTGTTATACAACTGTTACTTGCAAAAATATACTGAAACACTCTTTAGGACTGAGCTTGTACTCTTGATCAGAAATATCAGTATCGGCGATGATGAATTAAAAATATCGGCATATTGGATATCGGCAAAAATCCAATATTGTCCATCCCTAACTGAAAGCTGAGGTATTTTCACAGTTTCTTGACATGGAGTTCTTTGTCAATATTATCAATATTTAATATCATTTAAAAAACAAATACAAGCCTATAAAAGTGCTTGTGCAAAACCTGAAAGGGCCTACCACCATGAAAACTGTACATTTTCGGTATTTATATTTTCAAACATTCCAACAACTTAAAACTGGAATAAGTCAAGAAAAAAAACTTGATTTTTAATTTTTAAATCTTCTGCCTAACATAATTTAGAATTAATCAATTTAATCGGTATATTGCCCAGCACTACTACCCATGTCTGCTGTATTTTTTATTAACTTAAGAAAGCAAATTCCCACACCAAGCTCTAATCAACTTTCACAAAGGAGCGACTGAAAGCATCCTGACTGGAAACATTACAAACTGGCATGTGATGTGCATGGCCCAGGACAGGAGGACTCGGCAAAGAGTGATAAAAACTGCCCAAAACATCATCAGTACCATCTACCAAGCATCGGTGATATCGGCAAAAGGTACAAGTATCCGCTGTACCACCAGACTGCAGAACAGCTTCTTCCCTCAGGCTGTGAGATTACTCAATGCAACACCTCCATGTCTAATGGTTTCGTTTTTGTTTTGTTTCAAAGACACAATTTAATTCCATTGTGTAACCTGTTGCACAATGACAAATAAACTTCCTTGTATCCTTGTATGAAAGGGCGTGGATGTGTTTGATTATACTGATGTATAATATGATGATAAATGATCAATGCGAGGAAAAATATGATTTATTATGGATATATGTATCTTGATATGACATTTTAAGCTTTTATTTGTGTTAGTGTTTTGTTTTTCTTCTGTAAAATCTCCCTGCAGTTGAGTGATTTTAGTCTTTGTAGACCTCCACCATAACATCCTGGTTTCTCAGGTTTGTGAGGCAAAAAGGTCTTCTGATGGCCGACGTATAGATAATTGTGAAAGACCGTAGATTATTCAGCTTTGTGTGACCCTTAAGTACGACCTCTTCTGTCAGAGTCGGTATACTGAACACCTCTGTAGTCTCCCCGGAGGTGTTCAGTCCTTCTGTGTCTCCAGCTTTAGATATTCCACCTGTTTGGGGACTTGTCTCCTCCCCAGGTGACCCGAGCAGTGAAAACATCAACTCTTTCCCTGAACACACCCTGCTGTCTTCACCTCCCTCAAAACAGCCTTACCTTACTTTACCTCTCCCCTCCTCCCTCCCTCCCTCTCTCCCCCCTCTGAGTCTTTTTATACTCTCAGTAGGTCAACCACAATCTGAATCTCAAGTCTATGTTCTGACCTCATTTAGGACTAAAACCAGGAATGTGACAAGAAAGACAAAGAAACACCAGAGCGGACATGTTGAAGATATTATAAAGTATTTTACGTATGTGTTACTGGCAACACTTAAAACAATAAAGACAAGTACATAATATACATTCTGTCCATTTTTGAGGCTTTGGCTGAAGATATGCTTGATGTGAACTCCATTAACGATGTATTGCTTCAACTAGTGGCCGTGTAAATTGGTGACATTCATCTTAGTCTGTCTCAATCAATCAATCTTTATTTGTATAGTTCATAACAAGAGTTATCTCAAGGCACTTTAAAATATAGATACACATATACGCATATATACAAATACATATATTAAATAAATTTGGATATACACATACATCCATCCAGAGATGTATCATCCAGGCAGAGACAAAGGGACTAAAAGTAAGAATTAATGAAAGAGACAAACAAATGGACGCCCAGATCATAAATCTGTCCTCACCACATTTGTCTCTGCTGAATATAGATTAAATCAACCAATCTTTATTTGTATAGCACCATATTTGTCTTTGTTAAATATAAATGTATTAAAGGTAAGCCCTTTGAGATGTGGCATCTCATTTTCAAGAGGGACCTCATGTCTCTATGATTGTAAAGACAGTGACTATGGAGGAAAAATGGATAGAGAGATCAATCTAATATTAACATTGATATCAAAAATTACATAAAGTGCTAATCTTAGTCTAAAACTAGATAAAGAAACGTAAAGGGGTAAAAAAAACGAGTCACAACAAGCACACAGGACTGTTAAGAGTTGCTGAAGAGGCAGGCTAATGCTACCCATTGACTCCCAGTGTTTGAGCTAAGCTAATTAGCGGTGGGCGAGCTCTGCCCGTCTCTGCCTTGTTACTGCACGCACAGTCGAAAGAATGGAGTCTACCTGCTTGTCGTGGACTCAGGAGTGAGGCAAAACATGAAAACAAAAAAAGGTTGGCTTATCTTTGAAGCTTTGTAAGAGTAGTCCAGTACACAGCAGTAGATCATTATGGCTGGATATGTATGTTAAAATTCACTGCAGACACATTTATATTCATTTAGCATAGATGTCAATGAAATGAAATGCCTGACCGCATCATATTTGACGTCCAGTTGGAAATGAACAGGATGTGCTGTCACGTGCAATTTGTCAATAAATATACAAAACACGGATGATGGCAGCTGACACAAACAGGTATGCAAGGGCGAACAGCAAGTTATCTTTGGCCTTACAATTATGGATCAAATGTGGAGTACCAGCATTAACATGGGGGCAGTGTAGAGCATGTGGTTACAAATCCAACATGTGTTTATTTGATATACATCTTTAACACCTCATATCTCATACTGAGAGTTAATGACGATATCACTGCCAGAGTATATCCAAACATCTCTTGGCCTTGTCACAGAAATACTGCCTGAAATTGTCATTTTAGAACTAATTCCTTTACCAGATATTTTAATGACATATTCAAGATCCCTGTGAGATCATTATTCTCAGCAACAGAAAGAGGAATCAGAGGTTATTCCTCATATTCCTTGGTACTGAAAATAAAACTAATTTTTCTTCCACATTCACTCGAAAAGGTTGATATTTTGGTTTTAGATCAGCCCTGTAGCCATGTAGTTCCAGGAGACACTTCCTCTATTAATATGATGTATGAATTTTTAGGACAAATGAGGATCTGGCTCGAGGTTGAATTGAAAACAGCATCCTCTTTGTGGCGATAAAACTCTTGATATATTGAACTACTAATTCAAAAAACTACTTTTCTCTCCCAAGAGGCTAAATTTAGAGTGTTGAGCATTTCCCCTCGTTCAACCTCACCCACATACATCCTGTGTAACCTTTGCATTACACGTTCTTGGCTGAAGCTTTGAGACCGACAGGTTTACAATGACAGAGCGGGCTGGTTGGGGGCTGGTTGGGGTCCTGCCAGAGTCTGGGGGTCCCGTCTGGGGGCACTTTGGCAGCTGTTTACAGAGAAACTGAAGCTTGGCTTTTTTACTACAGAGTTCCTCGACAGAGCTCTCTTTATCTGAGCTGAGCTCTACTAACGATGGAGCCAGAAACAAACGGCAAAATTTTAAAAGCACAAGAAAAAGGAGAAGAGGATTAATGTAAGAAAAGTGATCACAAACACTTCGTCCCAGAGGAGAAGCCTGTTTACTCCAAAGTAGACAAACAATGTATGTATGATGACGGCGGCCCCATTAAAACTCTAATGGTGTGTATAAATGACATTAAAGCCTGGATGGCCTTTTTAAAATTCAATGAAACCAAAACAGAGATTATTGTGTTAGGCCCCAGGAGATTTGTTGATGCCCCACACACAGACCTGAACTCTTTGAAACCTTATTTTAAACCCTCTGTCACTGAATGTCACTGACAACAACGCCACACTCACAGTCACTTAAATCACCTTTCTCCTCTATTCTGATGCTTGGATTGACCACGTCTATATTTCTAAATGAACTGTGTTGCTGCCGTGTGAATATTTCCCAAGAGATTCTAGTAAATTGTATAAATCTGACCACGAAAACACCGAAAAAAAATCATCATGTCTCCTTGTCTGTCAAACAGCAACACAAACATCTAAGAGCAAAAACAAACAAACAAAAAGAAAACCAGGACAGAGCAGGTAGACATTTGTTAGATGGTTGGACTCCTGTTTCTAGGCAACGCCACAAATCCTAAGAGAGCATCAAACCTCCCGTGAGTCAACAAAAACAGAGTGTTCAGCACAACAAAATTTTTGGTTTACTATTTCTACTGGTAAACTGAAAATATCTCAATAGTAGTACTATTAGTACTAGTAAAGCCAAAAGATTCACTAGTAGTATTAGTCCCTGAATGGTCTTGCTCCTTTTTATTTATCCAATTTGCTTTTACCCTATGAACCTAGTAGAGCCCTCAGGTCTTCAGGTAGTGGCTTTTTGATAGAAAACCAGAGTTAGAACTTAAACATATGGTGAAGCATCATTTCAATACTACGGCCCCCGTCCGTGTACCAGCCTACCTGAAGACCTGAGTGCAGCACCTACGGTTCATGTTTTTAAAAGCAAACTCAAGACCTACCTTTTTAGTCTGACTTTTAGCTGATTATATTTATTATTATTATTATTTAATCTTATTTATGTATCCATTTGAACCCTCTTAATATGTTTTATTTCTCAATTTTAGCTCCAATTTATTGTTCAAAATTGTATTATCTGTTCATTGATTTTCTTTCCACTATCTTACTTCAGTTCATTTTATCTCATTTTACCATATTCTTATTTAAAATTGTATTTTATTTACCTGTTTTCCTATAGCATGTTGATTTATTTATTTTAATCTAATTTCTTATCAGGATTTTTTTAATTGATATTTTAGTCTTAGCTCCAATGTTTCCTCATTTCTAATCAAAGATGGCGTTTCCTCAGTCCTCTTATTATGTTTTCTGTTAGAATCTCTTCCTCATGTCTCTGTATGTGTGTGTATAAGTGAGTGTGTGCGCTGTAAGTGGATTGCGAGGGTGGGGTGTATTTTTCATTGTATTAAATTTTCTACTTTTTATTTATTTTAATTTATTTTGTTTCTTCATTTCTATGTGAAGCACTTTGTGCTACAAAATTTTGCATGAAAGTGCTATACAAATTAAGTTTGATTGATTGATTGATAATAGACCTAATGGAAATGAAGTAGGAGGGAATATAACCAAATCCAGCACCCTGATTGGTTGTAACATATTCACCTTTATTAGCATTTAAGTTTTACTAGTAGTACTAATGAACATTTCTGGGTCTACTAGTAGTACTAGTGGCAGTTTTTGCTTTACTAGTAAAGTCTACTCATGCACTAGTTGATCAAAATTAAGTATATGTAGAGCTGAACTACAGTGACATCACTGATACAATTTTTATACCCAATCAGCTGTCCATACAGATGCAGCATTAGCATCCTTCAGTGTAACGGTCGACCCGCTGCAGTCCTGCTCGTACCTTGTGTGTGGTGAAAGTTGCCGTTTCCTCCCTGCGTGTTGGCTGGGTTGATGCCCAGCTGCGTGAGCGTGGAGGCCAGGTTCCCCGTGCTGCTACCCCCGCTCAGAGAGGAGGATCCTTGGTAGCCGGGCTCGTCCTGGTCCAGTGGCGTGGGCAGCGGTGAGGGGAAGTGGAGACTGGAGAGGTCGGGGAGCGAGCCGCCAGTGTTGAGAGCCGAGGGGACGCCATGAGCCGGCGTGGACGGCTGCTCCGGAGACGTAAAGATACTGAGAAGAAAAAAGAAAAATTGTGGAAAATTAAATATACAGACAGTAAACATTAAGAGGCCTCATAATGTCAGATATTGATGGGTGACTTAAATAGAGGTCAACTATTATTAGGGATGGATGATATGGAAAAAAAACTGTCACAATTTTTTTTTGGCAGCATAATAAAATCAATTTTATCAGAACTCTTTCTAACACATACAAGCCAATCCAGAGGTTTTAATATGAACTAGAAAACCACTCAGAGAGCGCAGACCTCCACCAAGCAGCTTCGGTCCACTTTGGCGAAAATGGTCCTATCTGGCAATGTTAAAGAATCCTTTAAAAAATTCCTGGATCCAGACAGTGATCCGGATCACCCCCAAAATTTAATCAGTTCTTCCATATCCCATTTCCGACAATTCCTGAAAATTTCATCCAAATCCGACAGACAGACAGACAGATAAACGCCGGCAAAAACACAACCTCCTTGGCGGAGGTAATAAAATGTTTATTCATGATAAATATGTCCTGACATAACCTAATTTGCTGAATGTTTTCTTCTAGCAGAAACAAACACGGTGGTTCCTGGAAACTGGGGCTCACACTTACTTGATACCAGGAACTTCACAGGACTTAGGTCGGGACATCAGTAGAGGCAGCTGAGGAGGACAAAAAAAGAGACAATGTGATGAAGTGCTTAACTACTGAGATGTTTGACTTTAAGAGAGAAAAATCTGAAGAAAATCAAACCAAAGGCACATTTTAACAGACTTTACTTAACCTTACCACTTAAAAAACAGAGGTATCATAACAGCCTTGGAAACACAAGGCCCAATGAAGTTGGTGCAGCACATGAATAAGAACAGAATGTTTGAAAATCCATTTAGACCTACATTCAATTGAATACTCTACAAAGACAAGAAATTAAACGATCAAGTTGATAAACTTCTTTTTTTGCAAATATTCACTCGTTTTGAATTTGATACCGACAACATGTTCTTAAAAAGCTGGGACAGGGGCAACAAAAGACCAGGAGAGTTGAGAAAATGCTCAAAAAACAACTGTCTGGAACATTCAACAGGTGGACCGATTAATTGAAAACAGGTGAGTGCCATGATTGGGTACAAAAGGAGTATCTCAGAAAGGCTCAGTTGTTCACAAGCAAGGATGGGGCACAAATAGTTCAACAGTTTAATAACGTTTCTCAACATACATCTGCAAAGAATTTAGGGATTTCATCATCTACAGTCCATAATGTTATCAAAAGACAGAGAAAATCCACAGCAATCCCTGCACATAAGCAGCAAGGCTGACAACCAACACTGAATGCCCATGACCTCATCCCTCAGTCAGCACTGCAATATAAAGCAGCATCATTCAGTAAAGGATATCAGCACGTGGGCTCAGGAACACTTCAGAAAACCATTGTCAGTTAACACAGTTCATCTCTACATCTACAAGGTCAAGGTCAAACTCTACCATGCAAAGACAAAGACAAATATCAACAACACCCAGAAACACCGCCGGCTTCTGTGGGCCGAGCTCATCTGAGATGGACTGAGGCAAAGTGGAAAAGTCTGCTGTGGTCTGAGTCCACATTTCAGACTGTTTTTGGACATCATGGACGTGGTGTCCTCCGGGCTAAAGAAGAAAAGGACCATCCAGACTGTTATCAGAGCAAAGGTCAAACGACAGCATCTGTGATGGTATGGGGGGTGTTAGTGCCCATGGCATGGGTAACCTGCACATCTGTGAAGGCTCCATTAATGCTGAAAGGTACATACAGGTTTAGGAGCAACATGCTGCCATCCATGTTTTTCAGGGACGTCCCTGCTTATTTCAGAGACGATGAAGACACATTCTGCTCGAGTTACAACAGCAGGGACTCGACTGACCTGCTGCAGTCCACACCTGTCTCCACTGAACAGGTGTGGTGCATTATGAAGAACAAAATATAACAACAGAGACTCCGGACTGTTAAGCAAGTGAAGTCGAACATCAAGCAAGACTGAGAAAGAATTCACCAACAACGCTTCAATGATTAGTGTCCTTGGTTCATAAACACTTGTGTTGGTTAAGTAAAGGTGACACAACAGAGTGGTAAACATGCCCCTGTCACAGCTTTTTTAAGCGCTTTTTGATCAAGTTTTATACTTAGACTGTGAGAATGTTGCTGAAATATAAACATTACTATCAATAGAAAGAATACCAATGTCAAAACTTGTTAAATCTTGATCAGAATGTTGACTGGATTGTTACAAATACAGTTAAAGGCAACTTTTAATGATTCTGTATTTCAATTTATTAAAAAAGGGTTTAATAGACGTTTCAGCTTTAGTTAGTAGATAAAATGTAAATGAGTAAATATGTGCAAAATAAAAATCAAAGATTGAAAATTGTTTTAGCAGAAAAAATAAAAATATATTACAGGTATATATTCAAGGATAAAACGAGTTGTTATGAAAGGACCAAACAGGAAAAAAATGGCTTTACCTTCTTGGTGTCCCAGGGTTTGAGAAGTTTGCCCTCGCCTAACACGTTCTCTTCAATGGGAGGGACAGGGTATGGGAACACTGAGGGACAAAATACATGTACATGTGTAAATATTTAGGAATCAGCCAACTCTATTTGTGCTCAAGATGTTCAACTAGGACGCATTTATGAGTTTAATGAAGGTTAAATTGATTTTGATGCAGCAATCAGAGCAGTTAAAGTGGAACAACAAAGTTTGGCTGCTCTTTAGTTGTAGCTGGAGATGTATAACTCCTGAAGGGTTTTCAAAAAATATAAAAATGCTTTTGTTCTGATCTTAAAAATCGCCTCCAAAGAGGAAGAACCCATCTCTCCTTCTCATCTTCTAAACTCTGTGACACAGGACCCAGGGGCCTCTGTTGTGTGCTGAACTAAATGTGTTAATAAATCAGTGAGGGTATGACCTTTTCCAAAACCAGAAGTAAATGCATGAAATCATCCTAAAGAAAGTGAAACAGAGGTGAAACTGTAGACTTTCTCAGCTTTAAACGATGCAGGTGTGAAACTGAAAGGCTGAGTCTGTTCAGGTTAAAGGGGTAAGTCAATTTTTTTATTCTTTTTATGTCTTGCCTCACTCCTGAGTCAATAACAAGCATTCAGACACCATTCTTTTGACTGTGCGTGCATTAACAAGGAAGAGACAGGCAGAGCTTGCTCACTGCTAATTATCTTAGCTCAAACACTGGGAGTCAATGGGTAGTATTAGCCTGCCTCTGCCTTCAGTCATCAGACAAACTCTTCAGCAACTCTAAACGGTCCTTTTTCCACGTCATCTTACATCATCTACTGTTCAGATTTATTATGTGGAAATTCAATCTATTTTCTTTTCATTACCCTACAGATTTTATTATACATTTGGTGTTTGGCTATCTCATTTCGCCATATTTTTATTTTAAATTTTATTTTATTTTATTTATTTATTTTTCCCTATAGCAATTTTTATCTCATTTCTTTTTTTTTTACTTTATTTTTATATTTTGTTTTTAATAACAAACACATTGAACAATAAACAAAAGGGGTCATCACATAAAGTACAGAGTGCTTTTTTTTTCTTTCCAGCTCATAATATTAAAATTAAATTACATACAAAGTAAGATAAAACTTAATTAAAATGTACAATAGGGTTACAGTAAGGTGTGCAAATGAGTGTATCCTTTTGTCTTCTTAAACAAGTCAAATAGTGTCTCTTGAGCTCAAAAGTCTCCTGTTATTCCAGAACAGATTTCACAAAGGGTGGCATAACTTCAGGTTAAAATATGATTTCCAGTTTTTCCAGTATTTTTCCCCTTTTTTGGTAGCATACCGCAGGGAGAATGTCAATTGTTCTATTTTATAAATGTCCTGAATTATTTCTTTCCACTCGGTGATCGTTGGAGATTTATCTCATTTCTTTTTATGATTTTTTATTGTCATTTTAGTCTAAGTTTCAGTATATTCTCATTTTTAATTCAGTATAATGTTTCCTAAGTCCTCTAATTCTGTTTTCTGTTAAAATCTCTTCTTTATGTCTTTGTGTGTGAGCTGTAGGTGGATAGCATTGTACTCAACTTTCTACTTTTTTTTTTAATTTCAATTTTATCTTTTTTATTTTTTTTTGCTCCAAAATTTTGTATGAATAGTGCTACACAAATAAAGTTTGATAGCTTGATTGATTTGCATGTTACTCACTTCTCCTCCCCTCTCCGTCGCTCTGACCTGCAGGATCACACAGACAAACAGTGGCATGTTTTTAGATAAAATAACAGCAATAAAAACAGTTATTTTTCAAAGATCTTTTCTCAGCATGCATGGAAAAAAAATCTCCTTTCTACAAAGAGGTCATAAAATCCAAAGTAAAACACTAAAGCTAAGTCTGTGAGTCTGTGAACTGTGAAACAGGAGCAGGCAATAACATTTCAATAAAATGAAGAAGGACCCCAGTGGTGACAGCATGCTTTGGGGAAGCATATTTTGACAAAAGGTCAGTGTTTCTGCAGGATGAAAAGAACCTTTGCTAAGTGGCTCTCGGTAATAGATTGGTCGATCAATCGTCGGCAAACATCACAAGAGACCACTAAAAGACATAATCAGCATGATGTAGCATGTAATGTGGTTCAGTGCCGTGAAGTTTAAAGGGGTCATATCATGCAGAAACAAGATTTAATACCTAAAAATAATGTTGTTTATTGAATTGCCGACTCTACACCTCCAGAAAATCCCACAACATGAGATCTGCTCCTGTTCCCGATATCCGGGAGCGAGACTTCCGCCCCTGAAAACGTCTCATAGCGAGATCTTCGCGAGACTTCCCGCAACCTGACGTCAGGTATTTTCAGTCTCTTCTCACTGGACGACCTTGAGAAAGCAGCTCCTCCCTGCAGCTCCTCCCCGGTAATGCCTGAAGCACCGAGCTCAGCCGTTTATATTCTCTCCAGGACCGGCAATGTCAGGAGCAGTTTCAGTGTTTGTTTTCTGTTGTTTCCCTGAGCTATATACTTGAGAGAAGACATGTCTGGGAAGGGTCTTCATCTGTGTTTTTTTGGTTGTGGATCAAAATCACAACTATCTTCACTTCCAAAGAATGAAGACACCAGAAAGCAGTGGGCAGGATCAGCTGCTGTCTAAGCTGTTTCTGTGTGCTCATCATTTTACCCCAGAGGGCAGTTTGATGCAGGATTTGCATCTCAACTGCTGCTCAAACAAGGAGCAGTTCCCTCCATAAAGACTGTCCACAGAGACCCGGAACCACAAGCAGTAAGTAATGTAATCAGAGGAAGTAATGTAAATAAAGCCATGATGTAATGTCGAGCTAATGCTAAGCTAGTTAGCGTTAGCGTCAGCTGTGTTGTGTAAATTCGCACTTGTAGAGCTCTTTTACAACCACACGGTAGCTAAAACAGCTAAATTTACAAACGGTGCTTCATCCTCTGTTACTTAAATTCGTATATAAATATATGATATAATGTTGAGCCAATGCTAAGCTCGTTAGCGTTAGCTTTAGCTTTAGCATTAGCGTCAGCTGTGTTGTGTAAATTCAGACCTGTGGGGCTCTCTTACGACCACACAGTTGCTCGAAAAGCAGAACTCACAAACAGCGCTTCACCCTTTGTTACTTAAGTATCTATCTTTTAATTATTATGATGAACATGTCTTTGAAAAGGTCTGCACACCCCCCTCAGCTGCTGAAAGTAATGGGAAGCTATTGTTAGTCGTTTAACTCACTGTTGTGTGTAATCACATAACTAATGTGGGCTTTTTTCTACTTAAAAACTCATCTGTATTCATGGAGATGTGCATGATCGATCGGCGAATCTCATAAGTAGCCATTTTAATCATGTAATAAAGGCCAAACAAAAGTTTAATGTTAACTGCAAAGTCTATACGACGACCCGCGGACAGCTGGGGCTAGTAAACAATACACTTCCGAATGTCACGCCTCCGCTCGGCCTCGGCACCCCCTCCGCTCTGTCTCCGGCTCAGCCCTCACAGAACTGGCCAATCAGAGGACAGGAAACACGTGGTCTCGGTTCTCACGTGTACTCTGTCTGAATCAGAGCCTTTTGAGGGAGAGCCTGAAAAGCGTCTAGAGAGAGGCTTTTGTAAACTCGATTTTGAGGCGAAGAAGGAGCTTTATGACCTGCAAATCATAAAGAAGTACCCCAAATGCATCCCAGATTGGCATAATGACAAGGAAAACAGCATGATATGTACCCTTTAAGACATAACATTGATTAAAGCTGCAAGCAGCATTGGTCAGGTCCTCGCTCTGTCGCACATCCCTCATGCCTGTTTGACCCACAAAGTCCATTTTGAATTTTTCATCTGACCCCCTTTGACCTTCTCAAAGTTGGACTGATGTGTGTGCCTAAAGCTCTGACAGGATTCATCATGTTATGCAGACAGACAGTTCATTTGAATGGAGACAGTCAGGAAACCCATCCCCTCCTAGAGATTGTATTGCCACAAAATACTTGTAGCTGCAGCCTTGATTTGAAGCTTAAAAGAGTCACAAGACTTGGACCTACAAATCTCCAATTTACATGTTGCTGCTATCTGTTACCGTTTTAGCGATATGACAGTTAAAGTTTAGATGTTTTTTATTTCCCTTCCTCACAGTTTATAATGGGTGTGTATTGCACTTTCCATTTTCCCGCCCTTTGTGAGTGATTTCTCCATTAGAGCAGAGCGAGGAAAATTCGTTAAGATACTATCCGTGTAGGTTTGAAAGCCGTAGGACTTTTGTTTTTTTGAGTACAGGCCTGAGTTTGACAGCTGAAATTTTACTTTGCATTCATTTGCACTGGAGGATCGAAGAGGGCTGCTTCGGCAAGATGAATTTTGAGGGCTTGGCATTCGGAAACTTTAGATCAGCATGGCC
Source organism: Cetoscarus ocellatus (assembly GCA_037902135.1). Lineage (NCBI taxonomy): Eukaryota > Metazoa > Chordata > Actinopteri > Labriformes > Labridae > Cetoscarus > Cetoscarus ocellatus. The sequence continues at coordinate 687,665 of JBAMNC010000913.1, read as the reverse complement.
TAATATGTCATCAGTGTCTTTTCAAGCTGATACCATTTATGGCCTAGGATGAGATCATTTTTGTTTAAGGAGCAATTTTAGGGCCGAATTTTATTTTGAACGTCAAATTGCAGGCTTCCTGTTTGAGAAAGGTTAGGGGTGTCAGCACAGGATATGTGGGTCTCGATGAGACCAACAAGTCGCCATTGATTTGATCTTTCTACAACATTCCTACTGGCTGTGACAGCTGTTTTAATGAGCCTAGGGGGCGCTGGAGATCACGTTTTGGGATTTTGGGGGTTCATTTTTTTCATTTTTACCCGATCTGGTGTGTTTGCCAATTTTGGTAGGGTTGCAAGTCAAATTAAGTATTTTAGGGTGAAGTCTTATTTTGAAAGCTAATTTGCGGACTTCCTGTTTGAGATAGGCCGGGTATCAACGCATGATATTTGGGTCTTGATGAGATGAAAATTTGACATTGGTTTGATCTCTAGACATTCCTACTGGCCGTTAGGGCTGTTTTACTGTGGCTAGGTGGTGCTAGAGAGCACAATTTGGCATGTTAGGGGTTAACGTTTTCATTTTATCAAAATTTTCACTGGATCACGGGTGTGTGCCAATTTTAGTGAGATTTTGAGCATATTTAGGGGGTTAAATTAAAGTTCAAAGAGGCGTAAAGTGAATAATGAGAAAGAAAAAAGAAACAAGGAGACTGATGATCAGACTTAAAAAACTCAATTTTGGGTGTCTCCATGAGGACAAGGGAAAGGTGTTTTAGGCCTGAAGCGTCACACTCTACACTGAGGTTTTTTTTTACCAAATCATCACACATCTGCAAGAGCACTTAAAACACAACCTACAGATTTATCTATGTTTGGTTTTATCAAATGTTTGACAGAGACTTAATCCAATCAGACCTAATTTGGTCATGTAGAAAGTAGAGACAAGTTATAAATATATCCAATCACAGCTACTTTGGTTGTGTGGAAAGGTTGGATGAGTTAAGAGGGACATCCAATCACAGCTGCCTTAGCTTGGTGGTGGTGGGATAAGTTGTGGAGCGATCCAATCAGAGCTCTTCTCTTTATGAATTGATATATTCATGTAGAGCAGGTTCACTGTTTGTTGTCAGTTCTGGTATTGTAACTGAGATGCTCTGCCAGGTAGCCTAAATAAAGGTGACTGCATTTCACACAAAAGTTCAATTTGTCTCTGTTCATTTATACATTCAGACTTTACTAGCATTCAGTAAAGGGTTATTAGATGTTTCATTTTATCCAAGTGTAAAACATGACTTCAGAAATTCAAGGAAACATAAAAAATGCCTTACCCTTTACACTTCATATTTTAGTCGACTAAATTTACAGTAGATTTCATCGACTGAAATGTTGTGAAATTTCATCAACTAAAACTAGACTAAAATGAAAACAATTTAGATGACTAAATTATGACTATAACTTAAAGATGTTTTGGGCAAAGGACTATAAATAAAACTAAATTAAAAAGCACTGTCAGTCTGCAGTAGGTTGCAGGTTTCGTGTTTTGCTCTCTTACCAGAGCGCCTGGTGCTCTGGGGGGTGAGGGTGGGTCCTCCCGTGGTGAAGGGGTCTCCTGTGGGAGGGTTCATCACACTGGTGTGGAGGGCCGAGTCAGAGTTGGTCCTGTGGGGAGAGAGACACTCAGTGTTAGTGGAGAAAAAAGGAGAAAGATTGAGAGCTTCTGAGCAAGCTGACGGTCAGAGGAGTTTACATTCTCCAACATGATGTGATACCAAAGTAAAACAAATCCTCACATCAGAAGATACCAACCTGGCCTTTACCTGACATTTATAACAGCAGCAGCTCTTTCCCAAACAAGAAACAGAGCCAACCTCACTAAGAGAGAGACTGACGTCAGTGAAAATACTAAACATCACATTTAGATTAAAACTCTGCTTCAAAAGCTGGATGACAAAACAGCTGCTCAAAAATGAGGCCAAAAAATGTAGCACAGCCCCTGCTTACTGGCTCCCGTACAGATTGTATATTTTGCTTCCTCCTTGTCTCTAACGAATGGGACAAACATGGCCTCTGTAATAGCTATTTCTTTTAACGTGCTAATTTACCTCAAGGTGTTCATTTTTCTGAGAGGTTTAGTTTTAGTTTGGTATTGAAAAGATAAGATTGAGTACACCATCTTTTTCTGCTAAAAGGAGGAAAAACTCTTTTGTAAAAATCCTTTCTGTAACATAGTCACACATTAACGCCTGTCTCACCCTGGAAGCATTTCATTTGCGTGGATTTGCCAAATTTGTCATCTCCAGCTGAAACTAATTTAAAATCAAATTAACTGACATTTTCCTCAACAAATAAAAACTACAGGAAAATGTCTGACAGAGACTTAATCCAATCAGACCTAATTTGGTCATGTAGAAAGTAGAGACAAGTTAGGAATATATCCAATCACAGCTACTTTGGTTGTGTGGAAAGGTTGGATGAGTTAAGAGGGACACTACAATCAAACTTTACTAGCATTCAGTAAAGGGTTATGAGATGTTTCATTTTATCCAAGTGTAAAACATGACTTCAGAAATTCAAGGAAACATAAAAATGCCTTACCCTTTACACTTCATATTTTAGTCGACTAAGTTAACAGTAGATTTCATTGACTAAAATGTTGTGAAATTTCATCAACTAAAACTAGACTAAAATGAAAACAATTTAGATAACTAAATTATGACTACAACTAAAAGATATTTTAGGCAAAGGACTATAAATAAAACTAAATTAAAAAGTGTTGTCCAAATAAACACTGTCACCCAGCCCACCTCAGTGTCACACATAAATCTTTTAGCGTGTGGATCTTGCAGGATCAGGTCCTGCATAGCAGCCACAGCAGACTGATCTCTCCCAATCCAAACATAAAAATAAGGCCCAGGTTGAAAATAAAACCCAAACTGCCCATTAACAGAATCAATACCAATCTGTTTCTGGGTTAACTCTGCAGAGCAATCATGACTTTGAACCCTTGAAGCGAGCCGATAACTTAATGGTCTCAATGTACTTTAAGTCAGTCCCAGTCTTTTAGAAACACATTTATGATCAACAGGAGCCCAGATGACGCAGATGCTTAAAGAATAACTGACAGAAACTGAAAGAGGAAGCTTTGTAATCTCAAAAAAGGAAATCAGTAGACATTAAGGAGGAACTTAAAGGGGTAAATGACAGTTTAGAGTATTTTGATGGTTGCAGAAAAAGCCTCAATCCTCTAATCAAGTTTGAAAAAAGAGAGGAAATAAAATGCTCCAAAGAAAAATCATGACTTTAGTTTTTCAGGGTCGGGCCTGGAGGATGGTCAGCAGGAGGAAGAGAGGAGAAGGTAAGAGGAAGATGAGGATGAGGAGGATTCACCTGTTGAGTGCAGTGGTGGGGAGACGAAACAACTGGCTTTTATCCCCAGGGAAGTTTCCGGACCAATTCCTTTTCATGATCAACAAGAAATAAAAAATTATTTTCTACCCCAGAGAAGGAACATTGAAAATGAGGTGGGGAAAAAAATGGGGGAGAAGGAAAGTGTGGGCTCAGGGAGCAGCGGAGGAGGAAGATCGAGGCTGCAAGCAGGAAGACAGAGGGAGGCTGGCATGTCAGCTCACGAGGCCAGTGAAGGTCTGAGTACTTTAGTGTGGTCAAAGACGACCAAATGACGGAGCTAAAGCAAAGGTTGTGAGTTTAAAGGAACAGTAAGTTGGATTATTGTTTAATCATGTGTATTAAAAAAAAAAAAATGTCTGTTTTGTTAAGAAATATACAAGCATGACATAATCTAGCTTAGATGTCCCACAGGGATCAATGCTCAGACCCAGGGTTTGATATTAACTTTCAGACTCACCGGAAAGGTTGATGGGTTATCAAAAAAAATCTGCAGGAATTATTGCAAGGACACAAACTGGACTCTGCCTGTACTGATCTCAGATCAGCTGTTTACCGCTGTATTTATAGAAAACTGAAGCACAAAGTGGTTCCTGTGTGAGTGTCAGTGTTTGAGTTTGTCTCCATGAGTCTCTGACAGCTGTTGGAAGTTAACCCTGCAGAGCTTAAAGGGATACACCAACATTTTTTTGTTTCCATATCTTGCCACACTCCTGAGTTCATCACAAGCAGATAGACACCATCCTTTCAACTGTGCTCACAGTAACAACGAAGAGACGTTGTGCGGACGTGCTTGTAAATAGGTCAACAAAACAAAACAAAGCATGTCTGTGGTGGTTTGTGCATACGCCCTGCGGTTTAGTTTTGTATGTATTTCTTTTGAAAAATACATCAAGTGCTAATCTTAGTCTAAAAATAGATAGCCTAACATAAAGGGGTAAAAAACGAGTCACAACAAGCACACAGGACTGTTTAGAGTTGCTGAAGAGTTTATCTGATGACTGTAGGTAGAGGCAGGCTTATGCTACCCGTTGACTCCCAGTGTTTGAGGTAAGCTAATTAGCAGTGGGCGAGCTCTGTCCATCTCTTCCTTGTCACTGCACGCACAGTCGGAAGAATGGAGTCTATCTGCTTGTCATGGACTCGGGAGTGAGTCAAGACACAAAAAAAAGCTAGCATATCCCTTGAAAATGCAGCATATTTTGTGTATCATTGCTTGGGAACACTTCCACACTATTTGGTACATAACCCACAAAAATTTGCTTGCCAAACGGAAAATCTACCTGCCATCGGTGCTTGGCAGGGTTGAGTTAAGTCCTGGAAGCTTCAGTCTTCGTTCTGTGACTGAGTCACAAAATCTACTTTTGCTTTCTGTCCCCAAAGCCTGTCTTGAAATGGGCAAAAGAAGTTTCAGATCTGCTGCAAGAAAACCTGGGTCTTGGAGAGCTGGTCTTTCTAAAAAAAAAATTTAAGGCACAAGAAGGATGAAGCAGGCTATAAATATGCTGACTGATGATTCTCTGCTCTGTGACTCTGACTTGATTGGTTGAGTCTGTACCTGTGTCTGTAATTGTTTTATGTCTGTGACATTGTAAGTGTGCTGCTGCTTGTCTTGGCCAGGACACTCATATATATATATATATATACATGAGGCAAGATGTTTCCCTCTTCATTTTTAAGAGTCAGAGCTGATTTTAAAACAATGTGCACATTTGCATGTTCATACTCTGGTACTGTTTTGTATTTGGTGTAAAGGGAACACAACAGGCCCCTGTGCTTCACCTCTGCTCTCACAATGAGACAGTAAAGAAAGGAGGGAAAAGTGTCTTTATGTCAAACTTTACAAATAACGTTGTTGCTAAATGTCCTCAACCATCTCTGACAACATCAACAGTTATGTTGATGATCAGCATGTCTTTACTTTTAACAGGCTATATTTTCAGTCAGCAGCAGGACAGTTTATTGTTCACAACAGGAAACTTTCTGGAGAAGTACTTGAGTGTGTGTCTCATACACTGTGTTGGCGGGTCTGTCTGGAGCTGCATCGCCATTAAACACACAAACAGGACACAGATTCTGATGCACAGTGCTCTGCTTTCTGATGGACTTTTGTGGTATATAAATCATTAAGAAAACAATTAACCAATGCTGAAGTGGCCGCACAACTATCTTGAGGAAACACGACCAAAATCTCACATTCTGGGATGTGACTGTTGTTCACAAGCAAAAACAATATGTCATTAAATCAACTTTGACAGAATGAATGTACTCTTAAAATCAGTAAATTCAAAGAAATGTCACCACTTAATTCAACACCAGTTAAACTGTTAGGCTGTTCTGCTTATAAATGAGGAAAATGAGGAAAAGTTAACATGTTAATTAACCTTTGTAGCTGCTCATATTGCTGTTATACTTGCACTATCGCACCACCACAAGTCTATTTTATTTTATTTATTGTACTTTATACATTGTCCTAGTTTATTCTATTTTAGTCTCTTTTTTGCTCTTACTTAAATTTTATTCTCTCAGCTAACACCGAGACCTGGGTAATTGTGTTTTGCTTTTATCATGTCACATGGTTTGTATGACAATAAAGCTGAATTTGACTCTTCTAGAAGTTTTTTGGTAGTTCTGAGACGAAAAATGTAAGTCAGCTTTTTAGGATCATATAAAATATAGTTTCATTTAGACTTTTGGTTTTCATATATAGTAAATGACCTTTAATGGTCCACCTGCAGTACCTCTGCTGCCCACCAGCGGGCCCCAGTCCACACTTTGGGAAGCACTGCTATTGAGCATTTGCAGACATATGAATAACATGATGCCACACAGTTCTGTGGATGGCGGAAGTCCATATTTTAGCCGAAAATTACAGCACAGATGCATATTTTCTCCACTTAGGTAACGGAAAGTATTATTACTACTGAACAGAAATGTCATCGAGTCTGTCAGATGAGATGGACGCCTTAAGGAGACTCACAAACAAAAAATGAGAGTAGACTAGATTAAAACAGCAGCTGCAGAGCAGCCGGACAGCCTGTGGATCTGCTGCTTACAGGGGGGCTCAAAAGAGGAAAAACAACCACTGCTCAGAGAGAGAATCTGGAGATCTTTTCAGGGATTATGACCGTGGATTGCTTTGGACACTTGAGGAAACTTGCATGAACATGGAGTACACACAGCATAAATATCCGCCGATGGAGACTTGGCGAGCTTGAATGATAAATGACAGAAACCTCAATGTGAACTGGAGGACACGAGAACATCCAGGGTACCTGTTGATGCAGGTGTTTAAATTTTGGGCTTCTGTTGTCAAATTCAGTGAAATACCAGAATGACTCGGTAAAAACACTTCAGGATGTTTCAGGACCCGAGGACAGCAGCGGCCGATGTGTGTTAATCTGCAGTCTGCAGCTCTTGTCGTGCAGATCCTCCCTGCTGTAATGTTGGTGGAAATATTCTTTGCAATGTCCAAGCAAGAAATGAGTGTACATGGACACAGCTGTTTATAAGTACGTGCATGTACAGGATGTGCATAACATCTGCATTGGTTTGTAAGTGATTGTTTGGAAAAGGGACGGGAATTAATATGTTGCCTAACTTCCTCCCACTCCTTTTCGAATATGTTGACTAGATTTAGTCTTCTCTTGTATTTTCTTCTGTCCTTGACAGTGATTTTACTTTAACTTCATATTCAGAATAAATGAGAAAATGATTGAATGAAACATTTATACTTTTACAAACCCAAATCACCATTTTTCAAACTCAAAAGACAAACCAGAAGAGCTGAATGAAAGTTTATCTTTAAAGTAAATATTCAGCTTATACTGATTATTTTTTTTATAAAGACAGCCATGTTTTAAATGGTAAGTTTGCTTGATGATTGCTAGCATTAGCATAAGCCCACAAAGTGCCTCTGTTGCCATGAAGGTTTAAGCTTCATAAAAGGACCCACAGATGTATAAAACTAACATTTAAAGCTTTGTTAGACTGGTCCACTACACTAAAGTAGATAATCATAGTTGGATATGTAGGTCCAAGTCCGGACTGCATCATTTTTAATGTCCAACCGAAAACCGTTAGGAATGACTGAATTCATATTTTTCACTTTGGTTACATAAATTCTAAGAACAAACAAAAAATACAATCATTTAACACAAACTTATCAATAACCGAAAAAGGCTGAAGCTTGTGGCTTATATTTGCCTCTCCTGTACAATCCAAGATTAAATTGACATTTAAGGAAAAAACATATAAGGCACCCTTCTTTATATCATAATACTGTAAAATCATTATACCTTATAAGCATTTATTAATTTAAGCTTTAACGTCTTTCTGAAGTGTAAGAGAGTTTTATATAATTTTAATTAATCACTGAGCTCATTCCAAAATTTATCTTCAAAACTGAATCACATCTGTATTTAATATTAATTCTAACTGTTCTTGTGTCAAACATAAACACAACTCTTAAATTATATTTTCCTTCTTTTAGCTAAAAAATGTTTGAATACAAGCAGGAAGAGTATTATTTACTGCAAAGTGTTTTTAAATATACAGTGTCTTTACATTTTAACATAGAAGATCCAATGAAAAACTGATTAGTGGGTTCCAGATATCCAACTTTATTGATTATTCTAATCGCTCTTTTCTGTAGTTTGATTATTGGATCTAAATTTGTTTTGTATGTTTTTCCCCAGGTTTCGACACAGTATGACATATACGGCATTATGAGTGAATAATACAAAATCTTAAGGCAGTTTTTATTTATAAAGAATTGCAACAGATTTGGATAAATTAATATGACCTATATGTGATTTCCACCTAAGTTTATGGACTACGAACACTCTTAGACACTTTGTCTCATAGACTCTTTCAATTTCCACATCATTAAGGCAAAGCTTTGCATCACAGATGGTTTGTGTGCCACCAAACACCATAAATTTTGTTTTATTTTCATTTAATGTTAACTTGTTTAAGTCTAGGGATGTACGATATTAACGGTTTGATATCCGTATCGGCCTATATTGAAATTTTTGCAGATACTTACAGTCCATATAACAGCCACATATCATCTGGATTATCAGCGAATTACGCAAATGTACAATACTGATGCACCTTTTCATCACTGCATGGGTACATTTAACAATTAAGGGTTTCATTTTTACAAGAGTTAAATGCTGTTTTTCTTGTTTTACATCTGTTCCTTGCAAAAATATACTCTAACACTGAAAGAAACAAGTCAGTTTTTGTTAATTACAGAGCTTGAGCTCTTGACCAGAAATATCGGTATCAGTATTGGCGATAATGATTTAAAAAATATAGGCATATCGCACATCGGCAAAAATCCAATACTGTGCATCCCTATTTAAGTCAAACCATGTTTTCAACTTAATTCTTTTTCTACTGATTCTAATACATGCTTTATACAATACCCAGAACAAAAGAAATTACTATCATCTTCAAAAAAGAAAGGAGGGAAAATATCTTTTCCATGGAGACATATTTTCAGTGTTGCTCTTTGTTCTTAATTTAATAAAAATAATGTCAAGTTCTGATAAAACTTCTCAATCAGGCAGCATCCACGGTGATCTCTGTATGAACAGCCACTGTTCACGCTGCATCAACTCTCACTGTCGTCACACCCGTAGCTCCCTCCTCTTTCTCCTAAAAGCACTCTGATCGGTCAGGTCTTGAAATTGTTTTATATTTACCAGAATTGTGTCAAAGATCTAAACTCTGGCGTCATGACAGCCCTAGATTACAAGCTCAACAGAGTAACAGCTGGAGGAGTTAAACCCAAACAGTCTTTAGGAAGTGGCTGGAGATCATCTGCCAGCCCAAAGTGAGTTTTTGTGTGCTGTGGACCTTCTGTGTCTTTGGACCGAGGCCAGTCCCTCTCTGAAGGATAATTGTCTTGTTAGAAGAAAACCAGAAAGAACGCAGACAGGCAGGCAGGCGAAAATGAAGCGACTGGAGCTGGTTGCAGAGAAGAAGAGGCCAAAACGAAAAAAAAAGAGAAGAGGAGGAGGAGGAGGCAGATTCCCAGAAGAAGAAAAGGCGAAAAAAGAACTGAGAGCTCTTCAAAACCCGGTCAGGTTTGGAGAGGCGCCGGCTAAAATCAACTCTGTTTCTTGTTAGTTGTCTAGAGGTTAGCGTTTCTGCTGGAGAGGAAAATGAACCGAAGCAGCAGCCTCAGTACCAGCCATGAAAACCTTTGTGGAGACTCGGTGTCACCTCGTGATTCTGGGGATTGTTTTGTAAAAATTAATCAAGGCATCAGAGAGCTGCTCTTTACGGGGGGAACAACCCGTTTTAGGACAGTGGGAGCATCGAGGCTGGTTTAATTCAGATGAAGAACAGAACATAAATCCTTCATCGTCTAAAGCAATGTGCAATAATTTAGGAAATGCTCTCCCCTATTGTTCATAACATTTTAAGATGTCTTTGTTGAATACTAGAGCATGAGCAATGACTTCACCACTAGGGATGGAAATAAGACTTTATTGATACTAATGCCACTAACAATCCTGCTTATCGATTCGATTCTTTAACAATTCTCTTATTGATTCCTGCTGATTTCAGGTTAGCTTGTAGGTTTTCAGTGGCGACAATATCAGACTTATAACACCCCTGATATTCAGTGCTTCAGTGCATAGATAAATTCTTCTGGAAGTTGCTGGGGTCTTAACTTAAGGTTGTGTAGTAGGGCTGAACGATTTTAGGAAATGATCTAATCGCAATTTTTCTGGCAGATATTGCGATTTTATTTCGATTCTTGATTTTCTTCAAGTCGCGCTTCAGTGCAATATTCACTTTGTTAACAGTATAGACAACAGTAAGGAAATCAATGATCAAAAGCACATAACACATTATTCATCATCTGATATTGATGATAAATAATCTGTTTTCATTATTTAACGGATACTCCAACTTCTGCTCCTAAATAGAGGCTTTGTGTTGTTGACCTGCTTACCAGCACTTCTGTAAATGCAAATTGCTGAAAATTTGTAAAATAGTTGACACAACAGATCCTGGGTCAGTCAGGAGTGCTGCAAAAAAATTGAAGCTTTGGCAATCACATGATTGTGTTGTCTGAAATTGCTATTTCGATCCAAAAATAAATCTTTTAGCCCAATTGTGTAGTATCACCTTTTTGTCAAAAATTAAACCACAAATCTGACTGTTTCTGGACCCAGTCAGTGGAGGGAATTGTTAACCAAAACTCCCAATCAAAGCTACTCTCTCTGCACTATTTAAATTCCACTACTTTATTACTACTGTTACCATCATAATTTTGCACTTTATCACACTTTTGCCCCTCCTACTCCTGTCACTGTGCTGAGAGCATGTTTACAACAAGCTGTTAACTACATCAGATTGTTGTTGTGAAACTGTCTTAAATTTAAACTCTCTCGGTTATAACAAGTACGCTTGAAAACTGATCGAGCTTGATTTTTGGAAACGTTACAGCCCCAATTTGAAGATGTTACGGAGCTGGTTATTGATAAAACTGCCTGTGTGACATTTATTATGTGTGAATCTGACTCATATTACACTTTGTCTTTTAACGTGTAGCCATTGATTCTGCTTCAAAATATGAGACATGATCTTAGGTCAATATCTCACAGCTCTAATATGGCCCCAGCCACTATACATAGAACTGACAAATAAAAGCCTTGAATCCTTGAATTCAACTCTTAAAGGGAGTGGTTATCAATTCTGAACTGGATCCCTATTTACCACACATTATGGGAATGTACTGCTTTAATCAAATTCATTTTTTAGTACTCATTCATTAAATTTTATTGCACTCAATTAATCTTACAGTGACGTGTATGTTCCTCCATATGTCTAAACAATTTTAAAGCCTCACACTTCACTCTATAGTGGCTGTAGTTCAGTTTTAAGCTTCTCTATATAAGCCCGTTCACACTTGCAGAAAAACTCTGCAATAACCCAGGTTAGCTGCATGTGTGAACGCAAACAGCAGGGATTTCATCCTGAAATTACACTGAATTCTTCCTGTTACCTCCCTTTTATTTTGCGACTTCAATTACTGAAGCCAAGCATGAATATTTACACTCCTGTGAAGCTTGGTCTTCGCTGTGAATGTCCCAAAGATGCAATGGGGAGAGGGAAGTGATCCCCTCTCTGTTCTGCCTCCAGAGGGAGTAACAGAGCAGTCATATGAACAGAGGGAGGCGAGTGAGCATCTCCGTGTGAACCAGAAGGTCAGGGAATTACCCAGGTGTTTCATAGGAAATATCAGGTTTGTGTGTGTGAAAAGGCTTATAGAAAATATTTGCTTCTCCATAGAAATTCTACCAAGAAAACACTAAAACAATGTAAAACAATCATTTCATCTTATATCTGCAGCAGTTTTTAACTTGGAAACTGCACCCTTGGGGGCATAGCATATCAGTTTCTCTTCTGGCATTGTTGATAAAGTGATATTTAATGCCTCACTTCGTCATTTTTTTAATTTGTCTGTAAGGAAAGGTGTCATTAATGAGCACTGCAATGTTCAAATAGGGATTTCAAACCTACTGCTCAATGTTTCTTAAAACTAATTCAGATATAAATTTATTCATTGTCAAATTTTCATTTTCTAGATAGACATATAAAGACTTGATTCATATTAAAGGAAATTAAATACCTGAAATAAAATCACATTCTTCACACTGGAGCATTGTAAACAAGGCCATGGCAGGGCTGTTATCATGTCATTAGTAGAGGTGACACTTCAGGCTTTCCAACGATATAAAATACAATACTAGTTGGCATTATTAAAGGGGAGAAATAATCGACCAAAATAATGAGTATAGTTTGGATACCTACTGTTTTTTCTGTTTTTTGGTTACAAAACAATCATCCCTCACTGAGTTTTCTTGGCATTAACTTCTCATTATTCCTCAAAATGTGGTGTCAACATAAGAGAAGGTGATATCTCACCAAAAGTATAGTACAAAAAAACGAATTATATTGTTTTATCTGTATGTAAAATAATAACCAGTTTAAATTAACTCACCGCAGGTTGTATATTGATCCAGAAAATAGCTGAGGCACAATTCCTCCATCACAAGTTTTGAGATAAATTAATTTTGGGGGTCTTTAAGAGTTACACTCTTTGAAGAGTTTAACAAATATTCTGCCTAATTTTTTCAAACTTTTCTGACACTTAAGAGTAACAGGGCTTTTTTTCTTGGGATTTGTATCTTCCAGAACATCTGAGGTGTCACAAAGGCTTCAGAAAGGCTTCATCGCTGCTGAGGAAGAGGAGAATCCATCAAGATGCTTTGAAAATAACACAGAAGCATCCCTGCAGACAGTTTGGTCTCCATGAAAACAGAGAGCGAGAGAGAGAGAGAGAGATGGGTGGGGGGTTAACAGACAGTACCTTCTCCAGCTGGGGTCAGGAGGCGGGGACAGGTAGGCGGGGTTATATGGCGAGCTGTCCACCTGAGGAGACGACTGGTTAAGGAAACAACAAATTCAGCAAAACGTCATTTCTATTTCACTTTTGGTTTCTGCATCATGTGAAGGAATTATGTTCTAACGGCTCATTTCCTCTATTTTTTCATCTTTTTCTGAATACCAGTGAAATTTCAGAAGTCCCTAAATCAGAAAACAGACGACTTAAAGTGTCTTTGTTTGGCAGTTGGATGGAAAATTTATGAGGGAGAATACTGATGACATTGATGACAGCGCTTTTGAGAACAGTTTTCAGCTCGGGCTGCAAAGCTTCACACTCCAACTGTTAAATTTGTCAAAAAACAAACTAACTAGCTTCTGAATAGAAGAATCTGCAGCAATCTAAGCCACGAAACTGTTACACTGTTTTGTGGAAACAAACCCGGCTCGACTCTACATGGTTTTGGTGACTTCCACTTCGTTTTCAGTTCAGCAGATGCTGTTCTTTGACCTGCTCGGTGTAGGCAGAGCTGTTACAGTGCAGCTGCATAAAACTGCAACAACAACAACAGAGGAGGACTAATAAAAAAATGTAAAATCAGTGCAATATCCTTCCTGCAAAACTTTGTCTTTGGTCCAGTGTGGTCTACTGTCACACAGTGCTGTCACGTTTATATTCATACTGTAAATATTGTTAATATTAATAGTGTAAATTCTTTGGCCTTGTTCATAGACTCACCTTACTTATTTTATTTATTTTTTTCCTTAATAAGGAAGTTGATTTAGCTTAAAGACTCTGCATGTTGCAACCTGCTTATTTAATTTTTTTGCTCTTACCATTTCTTGATATTCCTACTGCTATACTGAGTTTAAGAAGAACTGAAACAACCAAATTTCCCCTTGGGGATTAATAAAGTATTTCTGATTCTGATGTTGATGGTGTATCTTTTGGTCACACTACGGAAATGAGTTTTTTTCCAGAGATGATGACAAGCAGCAAAACATACTTTCAAATAGTGCTGTCATGACATTTGATTTCCCCCTTATGATTATCATAGTAAAATAATATCATGATGATGACATTATCAACATATTTACAAGAACATTTGGAAAAATCCATTTTACTTGGCAAATCAATCAATGGTCATATTTTTGTCTCTGCTTTGGCAAAATACTCTTAAAAAATGGTGAAGGGAAGGTGGAGAGACTGCCTGCAACTATAACTGTATGAAAAATACTTTTCTTTTTTCTTTTATCTCAGACGTATACTTTTCATGTACCTTGACATGTTTCGGTGGGAACTTCTGCCTTCCTTAGAAGTGTCACTTGATGGTAGGTGTGATGTGTCATATCAGCTGGTGTTACAGAGGCGTGACCTCCTGTAAATTATTTTGACAGGACGATCACGCCTCCCGCTGTCTGTTCGCCTCTGCAGGATGCTGCTCTAAGTGTGTGAGAGCATGTATGTCCCCTCATACATGGGGGGGGGGGACCCTGATGGGAAACCTTCCTGCGCGGGGACGGCTCGGCTTAGCTCGGCGGAGCACGTCTTGGCAGGGGGTAGAGGAGGATGCTCAAAAAATAAATAAATACTCAGCAGACCACCCGACATTGAATAGGCTAACATAGACGCTCTTCAATCCTCCTGTCTCCAGCCAGGTCTCCAGATGGTGGGCAAATCCAAAGGGGTGAAAACCAGGAGGTGTTCTGAGACAGGCAAGTTACCTGTGAAACCGGGGTGGTCTGAAAACACCCCCATTAGCACTTGGTACGTTCCTCCTGATGACTGTAAATCGCCACGGGAAAAAATAAATTGAAGCGAAAAAAAAAATACGATTGGTCGACCAATCAGAGTTCTGGTCGCCCCAGCACTTATTGACCAATGAGTCGACCAGTCGACTAACACGTTACAGCCCTAGTTATGGCAGATTTGTAGTTTTCCTGTGTTGCCTTTTCTTTTATTGATCTTGTTTGTCTTAATCCTGTCTCCTTGTCACATTCCTTTTGATGTTCCCTCCTAAATGACGCTGCATTTGTTGTTTTGTTCGATTTTGACAGGAGGGTCACGCCTCGTAACACCAGCTGATATGACACGTCACACCTACCACCAAGTGACACTTCTTAAGAAGGTTTTGGCTGAAACAGGTCAAGGTACATGAGAAGTGTACCTGTCTGAAATAATGGAAAAAATAACACTTTTTCTAAGAAACTGTTGACATAATGAACACCATTCAGCTATTGTATTAAAAATACACTAGAAAATAGGGAATGGGGGGGCTGAAGCCTATTCCAGAGGGGTACAACCTGTACTGGTCTCCCTGTCAATCACAGGGCCATATAGAGAGACAGACAACAAAGGGCAATTTGGAGTCACCAACCAACCTAATGATCATGTTTTTGGTCTGTGGAACGAAGGTGGAGGCCCCAGAGAGAACCCATGCATGCACAGGGACAACATGCACACAAAAAAGGCCCCGACTGACCCGGGGATGGAATCGGCCACCTTGGTGCACTACCTGCTGCACTACCTGCTGCACCACTGTGCAGCCAACAACAATTGTAGGCATGCTTTACAGGAACCATGAAGCTAATTATAGTTCCATAATCTGAAAATTACAACAACATTTTTAATGTTTTCATAGTACATTTTATCTTGTTTCCATAATTCATATGCTTATTTTTACATTTTCGACTGGCGGGCCATAATACTGGGGCACAAGGGCTGCATTTGGCCCCAGGATGCCAGATACATAGGCTGTAAATATCTGCAGAAATTTCAATATTGGCTGATACCGATATCAAACTGATAATATCATGCATCCCTAGTTTAATGACATAAAAGATCTTCAACAGTAAAAGTAGGAGAAAGCGCTGGAATATCTGTTAAATGATAATTAATAAAGGAAGCTGATGTGAAGCATTTATAACTTTATTCCTCAAAGTTTTGAGACCGAAAAGAAAAATAGGTTAATATTTGAAAATTGCGCTAGTTGTGTGCCACACTAATTGTGTTGGAGGTACACTAGTCAAACTACTGTAGCTGTGTGGCTGTAATAATCCAGCATTTGCAAAAAACAGAGCTCTAAACAAGGGAAATTCTGAAGCTGAAAGCAGTTTTGACATACATTTTCAGCAACTGTTCCAGAAAAGTATTGAGGCTGCTAAAAAATATATGCACATATTTTTCACTTGGTTTAAGGTTTTCACCAAAAGCAGATGGACTTGGAGTCGAGTGTTACAACAGTCTTACATGCTGTCAGTTCGGGCCTTTATGTTCTTGTTGTCACATATAACTTATTTTCTTTGAGCTCCAGTTGAACCGAGCTGAAGGATACTTGTCTGTTGCGGTATGGTCTGACTGGTGAGATGAATCGGCGTTCCCTCTGGACTCGCTCCACCAGACCGTGATGCCGAGTTGACCGGTTGGACTCCAGAGCAGAGGGAAAAGAGCCCTGGAAGACAGAGAGGGAAAGAGTTACGAACATTAATTACACAAGTTCTTTTCAAGAGTACAGCAATAACAAACACAAAAAACAACACAGCGGAATCAGAGACAGATCTGCTGCTCGAATGATTTATATCTCATCCCTGGAAGCAGCTCTAATTTAAGCTCCCAGCTGCTGCAGGGAACACTGAGGAGTTTTTCATTCAGAAATGTAGTTCATGCAGCATCTGAACAGGAAAAGCGTCTTGAGATAAAGTAAAGAGATTGTTTTATCGACATAAAGTGGGGCTGCCACCTTATTCTCCACATTAGAAAATATCTGTTTGAGCACGAGGGTAAAGAGCCGTATTGAAACTGTAAATCAACAATCAAATCAGGAATTCAGCAGCATAACAAGGCGCCTGGAGCAGTGAATCATCTGATAGGAGTGACCTGAACAGAGGGCGCTCCCACCACAACCAACCGTCCATGGAAGCACTTTGGGCTCCACACTGCCGATGGCAAAATCAGGGTTCCCACTCTTTTCTAGAAATCATTTTTCAGGACTTTTCCAGGACTTTTTCACCCATTACAATATCGGTGTTGGCAATTCTCAGAGTAATCTAGCAAGAGTAAAGGCTGATGACCAATATCTCTAGCTAGCTTCACCATATCATATTGAACTTAAAATGTATTTATTTCTAACTCTCAGGCATGAACACTGTCTGCTAGCTGTCTTTTTAGTCTGGCATAAAAGCCAGTAGTTTCTCACTTTCATAAATTTAGGGTTTATATTTATTTGTTTTTATCTTTATTTACTCTGCTTTTTAAACTAGAAAAGCACTCAGAGAGCGCAGACCTCCACCAAGCAGCTTCGGTCCACTTTGGCGAAAATGGTCCTATCTGGCAATGTTAAAGAATCCTTTAAAAAATCCCTAGATCCAGACGGTGATCCAGATCACCCCCAAAATTTAATCAGTTCTTCCATATCTCATTTCTGACAATTCCTAAAAGTTTCATCCAAATCCGTTCAGAACTTTCCAAGTTATTTTGAGCACAAACAAACAGACAGAAAGACAGATAAACGCCGGCAAAAACATAACCTCCTTGGCAGAGGTAAAAATAGATTTTGTTGATTTACTGCTTAAGTAGCTTAAATTCTATTTTGCCATTCTTATTATTTCTTTTTGTCACCATTGTTTCGAGCTTTTATATCTTATTTCTTAACTTGCATTATTTTATCTACATTTTTACTTAATTTCCTATGTTTGATTATTGTTCACTAACAAGGTAGAAGGAAGATAAATAATTTTCCACGACAATTCAAGCTTTTCCAGGACATTTTACTTTTTTCCTAATTCCCCATATGTTTTCCCTGATTGTAAAATCATTTTCCAGGTTTTACAGGTTTTACAGGACGTGTGGGAACCCTGAAAATATTAAACAAGGGCTATGTGTTGATTATGTGCAGAGCAGCTGGCCTGCTCCTTATCCACGACAAATCTGTGGGCTCATTTGTCAACCTTACACTTAACTGTCCAGTGGGGCCTTGTTAGGTGCCACCACGTTCCCCCTGGCAGGCCCCGCCTCCAGAGGAGTGGTCAAAGGTCATCAAGGACAAGATAGCAAGATCCATATGCAAGGACCTGCAGAAGACCTGTGTGACTGCAGGCGAGGTAGATACTGAAATGATCAAATTCAGTTGTTTTCAAAGTGTGAGGTGGGCCTCCTCAGTGGGGCACGAGGACTTCAGGGGAGGTGCAGAATGAAAAAGCAATCCAGCATAATGTATATTAAATATTTCTGATAAGTAGGCCTTTGTAATTGACACCCCCCCCCCCAAACAAAAAAACAAACAACAAAAAAAAAAAAAGCTGTGATTCTGCTTTGAAAAATGAGACATGATCTTTGGTCAATATCTCGCCGCTCTAACATGGCTTCGGTCCCACCACTATACATATTTTGTGGTCTTAATGACAAAGCGAGTCGTTGGAATTGCTTCATCTGGCAGCCTTTAAACAAGCTGAAATGTCTGCGATGCAATCGTCTGGGGCAAATGTGTCTGGCAGAAGTTTATCCACCAAAAATACCAGTTGTTTTAACAAAGGAGCTTACAGTGTTAATTAGAGTGTCTGACAACATCACAGTTCAGATCCAGACAGAGAATACTCAAGAGAATGATGGCGAGCTGTGCATTATAGGAATTTACCCAATAGATTCAACACCTAACAACAGAGTTTGACCTCTCTGAGACTAATTTCGATAGAGTTGAATGATGAAACAAAGCCAGCATAAACTGATTCATTAAGATCTGTCATCATGTTGAGGTTGGGTCAGTAAAATGATTATAAGGCACAAAAAATTCATGATGATGTGTTCAAATGTAACTTCAGAAAGGGACATTTAGGTTTTGTGAAGAAACAGAACAAACAGCAGTCTGGGGGTGATTTTTTGTTATCTCAGTGATAAAAAATAGCTGCATTAACTATAAACTGGGCTGCACTGTGGCCTCACAGCAAGAACGTTCGAACCCCGTGTTGGTCAGGGCTTTTCTGTGTGCTGACTGAATGTTCTCCTCATGCAAGCGTGGGTTCTCTCCTGGCACTCCGGCCTCCTCCCACAGACCAAAAGCATGCTTACTAGGTTAATTGGTGACCACAAACTGCCCTTAGGTGTGGATGTGAGTGTGAATGTTGTCTTTCTCTCTGTTGCCCTGCAATCAGCTACCGCCAAATGACCGCTGAGATTTACTGTCTTGTCCAGAGACACGTAAAACACACTAAAGCATGTCCAAAATTCAAAAAGCATAATAAGTTTCTTTGTTTGAAGCCAAAACTGCAACTCATGTGGTGCCAAAGGTCTCATGTATGACGCCTAACAAATTACAAGCACACAACATGATGCTCAAGGCAGACACTCATTAACATGGGATGGATCCTGAGTGAGGTTCTGTTGCAGGCGGGAAAGTACTCACTCAGGATCCACCCCATGTTGCGCATGTCAATGCTGGAATGTGCTGCTGTGACTGTTTATTTAACAGTTGGCTGTGCACGCTGGTGTCAGGCAGCTTAATATGGTGAGGCTCTCATTTTGCTGCTGGGCAAAATCATGGGCTGCTGAAAAACATGGAAGTTTAATTTCTAATATTATGATTCCTGGCTTACAAATATCAGATAATTTCTCAACTACTTCTCTTGTTCCACTGTGTAAAATTAATGTGTTATGATTTAACTTAATTTCATTCTTTATAAATTCATTTAGTGGACTTTTATCTTAGTACTGACTATGTTTTTATTATGTCTTCATGGAAGACTACATATACAGATACATATTGAATTTCGAGATTCAGCTAAAAAATATGAGGATAAACCCCGCTCTAGAGTCCTAACCTTGCGCAGCATCTGGATCCCCTGATCCAGTTTGTAATCTGACAGATTCATTTTGCCAAGCTCCAATTAACAAAGCAGGACGGCCCAATCAGAGTCCTTTACACAGCAGGAAGTGACTGTTTGTACAGAAATTAGCATTGATGCTAACAGCTTTAGCAGCAGTTTTATCAGCTATGGACTACACTTCTTTATTAAATGAAAAACAAATATCAGCACTACAAACTTCTCAATAGTAAGGACATTTTTGCTCCACTTCCACATATTTTGATGAGAGTTTGTTTAATGAGGTGGCTCATATCCTGTAGTGCAGTAGCGCCTACGTATTACATTATCTAATTGGCTAGTAGTGAATGTGATTGATAGATTGATCATCCAATCACCTGCCGGATATGCTTCTGAAAGGTTCTGCCCTCCCCAAACACTTTCTGTCAGCTTTTTCTCAGATGGACTAGTGAAATATACTGAGTGGTCCATCTGGTGTGCCAGTTTCTTAGAGTCCCTCCTTAAAAACTTTGTAGAAATTAAAAGATAGTAAGATACGTGATGCACTTTTCCTCAGAGGCTTCAACCTCTCAAATTCCTCTAATCTCTCAGTGCAGATTTGTAGCCAAAAAGATTCCTCTACCTGCTGCAGAAAACTTAATTTAATTACTGTCTCAACGCAAAGATAGAGGAGGGAGAAACGACAAATCAAGGTGGAGATTCATCTGCGATATCAGCCGAGCAGAGGCGATGATATTGATGAAACACTTCCATTACTGAATGAGTTTGGCTCTGCTGCAGCACTGATGGGAAACACTGATGACTCAGAAAGAGAAACACCGCAGATTATGGTGACGCAGCAGACCGTGTCCTCAGAAACTTCTGCAACTTCACAGCTGCCTTTGCCCTCTAAAAATGTTGAACTTTTCCTCTTTAAGAAGCCAGGGAAGACTTTTAGCTAGCATCCACATTCAACCCTGCACTTAAAGCGGGGTCCATGTATAAGGGTTTTCTAAGTCTGAAGAGATGTTTTATCTGTTAGAGAGCCCACACATGAAGATAAAAATCAGTCATTGAACAGTTTTGATCTTACTGTGTGTGGTGTGCTCTTTTAATCTCAACACAGCACACCACACACATAACCATTCTGTCCCACCACTGATCTAGAGTCTAGTCCTTCAAGACAGAAATCTGATCAAACATGATCTATGAAAAATGAAGAAGAAGAAACATAGCAACAACCAGAAAACACAACATGGGAGAAGACATACGAGAAGAGCGAATGATGGTGGTCTTGGGACTATTTTTGACAGAAAAAACAAGTTTCACTCTTATGATTATCAGGACAAATTCACTCTTAACACACCTCAGACCACAGGATAATCTTATAGGATAATCTTATAAAATGTTCTGGCCCTGGCCACATCTATATATGTGTTTGTGATTATCTGTATCTGGGGAGATGCTCTTTTCTGCTGTGTGTGTTAGGAGTGAGTACTCTGTCTGCAGGAGGATCTCTGCTCCTACTTTCAGATGTCTTCCTGGGATTGGCTAAGGAAGCGGGTTTCGGTGGAGGGAGAAGCGGCCAACAGCCAACTGAAATATCCTCAGCTGGGGCACAGACGGTGGCATCCTCTGACAGCAGCACCTCTCGGCCTCCAAAAGACTTTGAATACCTTTCTACTAGGGATGCACGATATCATTGGTTCAGTATCAGTATCAGCCTAAAAACTGAAGTATCAGTATTGGCCGATATCGAAATTTTTGCAGATACTTACAATCGATAAATCAGCCACACATATTGGCTGGAATATCACTGCATGGGTACATTTAAAAATCAAGGATTTAATTTTTGCAAGAGTTTAAAAGCTGTTTTTCTTGTTTTACATCGGTTCCTCACAAAAATATACTGTAACACTGAAAGAAACAAGGCTGCTTTTCTTGAGTACAGAGCTTGTGCTCTTGACCAGAAATATTGGTGTCAGTGATAATGAATTACAAAATATTGGCATATTGGATATCTGCAAAAATCCAATATCGTGCATCCCTGCTTCTTGCATTCTGTGACTGTTAGTCTGTAGTTTTTTTTTGTATTAGTTAGTCCGGGCAATTCCTTAGTTTGTGTGCAAGCTTTTCCTGCCTTTTGTTTTAGTACCCAATTTGTTTAAAACTCGCTTTTCAGTTCGTTTTGTAAATAGCTTTTGTCTTTGTTATAATAAATAGTGCAATTTAGATTTTTGGTCTGGTGTTTGGTTTTGGGGACTGAGAAGTGACATTCCTGTCATTTTTCCTCTAATGTGCTATGCACCATCCCACTAGACGGGTGTGTAACAAAGACATAAGATAATCTGGCGTTTACCGTCCTTGATCGGGAAAGGCTAAAGTCAGGATAAAAACAGGCTGATAATCTCACAACTAAGGAGAATGTAGCAGTTTTTAAATGCCTATTAAAGAAGCATATGCAAAATAAAAGAATGATTGAGAATCATTACCATTAAAAGTCATAAACCTCATTTGGACCAGTATAAAGTCAGTCCTGTGTGTTTTCTACCAGGGCCTTATCAGCAGTGGAAGAACAAAGGGGGTTTTCAGTTACCTGGAAGTCCTGTGGCGTCCTTCCGATCTGATTAACGTTGGGTAACGATCCGCCATAGTATGGACCCTGACTCCTGGCAAGGCGGAGCTTCTGAGCCTGGAGCTGCCAGAGAGAAGACAAAGACAGTTTTAAGTTTGAAACACTAATATGATTGACTATATCAGAGAATATGTGAGGCAGTGTTTCCCCTACAGTTTATTTGGGAGGGGTTCCCGGCCCCTGAGCGCTTGCTAATCCCCTGCCCCTCTCGAAAAGTTTCTTGTAAACATTGGCAGTTGCGGGTTGCGTTTTTTGGGCTTGTTCTAAAAGTGCAGTTGCATATTTGGGCTTGTTGTTCCCCCAAACCAAGAGGGATCTGATGCACAGTATGCACAATACAAACTCAATTCAGAAGTTAAACAAACCATTTTGTCCCACTCCAAACACAAATGTAAATTTGACGGTAAAAAGAGGCAAAAATTATGTTTCCACCAAAGAAAAATCCTTATAGCCAGAATTAAATTTATTTCTAATGTAGCTGTTACTGTTTTCTCCATGATAAAGCTGTAGAGGATCAACATAAAACTTAGATAAAAGCCTGACTATGTCTGTTTGGTTACAAAAATCAAGGTTAGACATACTGTTTAGTGATAACAGAGTTATAAATAACAGTAGCCCGTCCCTTCTCTTCTGTATAAAGAAAAGGATGTTCCACCTCCAAACAATAGGATGTTGAAAAAGTAAATTAAGAGACAAATAAGAAAGAAGGTCACTGTGAAATTGAAATGTAATGCGGCTGGGAATTAAACATGCATTAATTAATTATGGTACTGGTAATGGGGTTGACGGACCATGCTCACCCCCCTGCCCAAAAGCAAAAAGCTAGGGGGAAACACTGTAAGGTTGTTTTATAAAGTCATAACAAAAATGATGCTTCAAGCCAGTGATTACCGGATAAATGACCAACCATATTGATGGTGGTTCAACTTAAAGTCTCTGATTTGATGTGCACTTGAAGCGATTTATCTACTATACTTTTGTTCATATTTCTCAGACGTCATCTTGAGCTTTAGGGAACACAGATTGACGTTGCTTACTAAATAAATCACCTATTAACTGAGAAATAATAGTCAGCATAGTAGCTCCTTTATCTACCATGCCACAGCTTTTAATTGCTTTCACAAATTGGTCACGACACCCTAAATCTATGTGCTTCCTGCAAGTCTCACTGGGATTTAAAATTTACCCGACTTAACTTAAATTATTCTTTTTTGAAATAATAAATGCATCACAAAAGCAGGACAAGCACATCGCAGGAGAGCCAACTTGCTGTCCTTTGAAAGATGACCTGATCTCATTCTTTAACTGTTTGACCTGCTGCAGCCTGACCTAGAAGGAGAACTCCCAGCATGCACCTCTGACACACTACTCTGTAGTATGTTAATGAGTCTTCTGCAATCATTCACACTTTGGCCTTACCATGGCGTCAAAAGAGCACCTGACAGTCAGATCAGACGTCATCGGTGGGCTAAATTACATCAATCATTTCTGCAGGAGAGGTTAGCCGCCTTGCTAACGACTCAACACTTCAGTCATAAGACAGAGAGGAAAGCACTGAGCAGAGAGGACACTAAGGTTCAGATGTGGTGTGCAGAGAAAAACTTTGGCTAGCCTTTGGTTTTTAAAGGATAGAGATGCTTAATTAGGCCTTTTAGCACAGTGCTGATGCCTTAATTGAAGAGAAAGAAGAGTGTTAACAAGGTTTAGTCTTCTGAGGCTCATATAACAATACTCCTGTTGCCTGTGATGTCTATTGTCTCAAAAAAAGGTCCTAATCAAAGTGGCTTGGTAGTAAGGCTGGGCGATATGGCCTCAAAAATAAAATTCCTGATTTCTGTCCACAACACTCGATTTACGATTTTAATTGATTTTTTTCCCTTTCAAAAAAAATTATATATGCATATATAAGTGACAAAAATGAATCAAGTTTTGCTTTTATGTTATCAAAATATATTCCCAAACCAAACAGAATTTCCATCTTAAAGTTAAAGTGTGTGTCATAATATGTTGATTATGTAATTTGTCTACACAAACACAGAAACACATTAACATGGGACTCCCTGATCAGTATTTAATCTCATTTAGAAAAAAAAAACATACATAAGCCTTAACATGTGCTTGTTCAAAACCTGATGGGGCCTTTCATCATAAAAACTTTACATTTTCAGTATTTATATTTTCAAACACTGCAACAACTTACAATTGGAGTAAGCCAACTGATCAACTGAGGGAGGAATGGGAAGGAGTACCATCTACAAAGCTTCAACAATTGTTGAGTTTTTTAAAAGGAAAGGTGATGTAACACAGAGGTTAACATGCCCCATCCCAGCTTTTTTGAACATGTTGAGGGCATCAATTTCAAGATGATCAAATATTTGCAAAAAACAAAGTTTATCAGTTTGAACATTAAAAATCTTGTCTTTGTAGTGTATTCAACTGAACATAGGTCAAAAGGAGATGCAGATTATTGTATTCTCTCTTTACTAATGTTTTCCACAATGTCCCATCTTCATTGGAATTGGAGTTTGTATTAATGATAGCATATCAGTTGTGTTGATGAGCAGTGAACAGGTTGAATCCAGCTCTTAAGACACATGCAATCTCAACCATCAACTGAATATAGTTTGAAAAGGATTTACAAATCATTAGTTTCTGTTTTCATTTACACAGCATCCCAACTTCACTGGAATTGGGGTTTGTATATCCACTAAAAAATATCCACTTCACCAATGTAAGGGTATCTTAAAAATGCCATGTTCTTTATCATATATATGTTCAAACACGGCTACGCAACAGAGTGCTGATATTGGAATCTTCCAGCCTCATCTCTGAAGACCACTACAGAAGATGACGTGCGTCTAAAATCATAATAGATAAGCTCTCGCCAGGAAATGTGCCACACCAAAACACAGTAAATCTCACTTCTGCAACACACAACATCCATCACAGTTTGGGATTCTGGCTTGGTAACTGGGGCAGTTAATCTGGTACAAGGGGTTCCAGGTCAGGTGTTTGGCTGTGGCCCTTGGCAGACTGATCTAAAAGCACTGCACTTGTCAAACAAACCAGACTTTGGGGGTCAAACGTGCTTGGATGTGGTTGCACGATGAGAATGCACCCATAAAC
Organism: Cetoscarus ocellatus; assembly: GCA_037902135.1. Taxonomy (NCBI): domain Eukaryota; kingdom Metazoa; phylum Chordata; class Actinopteri; order Labriformes; family Labridae; genus Cetoscarus; species Cetoscarus ocellatus. The sequence continues at coordinate 662,312 of JBAMNC010000913.1, read as the reverse complement.
CCTAAAGCAGTGATCACCAAGCTTTTCCGATAAATATGCCTTATGATGTTTACTGGGAAAGCTAGCTCTACTCTTAAACTCACAGAAAAATGATAGAAGGGAGCGAGATAGTGGATAGAATTGTGAAAGAGGGTGAGAGAGAGCAGGATGAGGACACTCTGCAAGCTGGCCACAGGCAGGGTTCGAACCCGGGCCGGCAGAAGCATGAATATGGGACATGCCTGGCTGCTTACCACTCCACCAAAGCAACAACCCTCCAACTAACTTTTCAGAAGATATTATTTATAATTACCCACATTTAGGCTCAAAGATGCATTCTTTGATCCATCAAAGAAAAACTTCAAAAAACGATAAAAGTCACACACGCATTGACCGACTTTCAGAGCCTTTAACAAAACAAATATGACTTTAAGAGTTTAAGACTGGAATGATGCAAGTATACTACTTTTTTTTCAAAAACACTGGAAACTAACTTTCCAATTAACCCAGCCAAGAGCTGCATTTCAATCTTGCAGTGCAGCTGGATCAGCCTGATTCGATGTCCGTAATCAGACAGATCCATCTTCCCAAGCTTCAATCCACAACAATTGTACCCAGGAAGAGGTGAAATCTCCAAGTGAGACAGCAGGAAGTGACTGTTTGTACAGAGATTAGCATTGATGCTAACAGCTTAAGTAGCAGTTTTATCAGGTCTGGACCACATTTCTTTATTGAAAGAAAAATAAATATCAGCACTATAAACTTCTCCTCACTAGGGGGAGGGAGTAGTAACAGGAAGTCTGAGGACAGGAAGGAGCAGTAGCCATATTTTTATTTTTTATTTATTTATATTTTTGTTTATAACTATATCTTTTTATATATCTTTTTATCTACTATACAAACTGCTACTGTAATCCTAATTTCCCTGAGAGAGTTTTCCAGAGGGATTAATAAAGTTCTGCCTAATCTAGTAAGGATATGTGCTCCACTTCCTGCATGTTTCGATGAGAATTTGTTTTATGAAGCTCTCGTTCTGTAGTGGATTAGTGCCCACATACCACATTGTGCCCAAAATGAATGTTATGGACGGCCTGATCGTCCAATCACCTGCCAGATATGCATCTGAAAGGTTCCGCCCATTCCCCAACTCTTTCTGTGGCATCTTCACTATGTAAATGTTCCCTGTGAAATGTATTGAACGGCCCATCTGGTGTGTCAGGTTAGCTGTATTTGCCAGATCCATACATCCCATGGATATGTGGAAAAAGTCCATGCAGTATGCCTAAAAGATCCACTGGTTGGTGACCCCTGCCCTACAGCAAGATCAGGGTTACTTGTGGCATCAATTTGCATGTCACATGGACGCCACATTTTTAAACTAATATAACATTTGAAATTCTAAAGAAGAAAAGACCTATTTGGACTTTCCCCCCTCAAACCAGCCTGCAAACATGTTTTTATCAGCTGTAAAAAAGTGGTGATTTAATATGAAACCCAATGGGGATTCCTTCTGTTATGCAGCCTGCCTCCAGTGGCAGCTCAGTGAACTGCGTTTTCTTTTTTTCTTAATCCTGTAGGCTTTTGCTTGGCTCAAACACGGGACTGTAACTCTTTAAGTTCTCATTTTTACAGTGTATGTATCATGTTTCAGTCTCAGTTGGACTACATGTGGGGAAAAAGGCCTCAGGGAGCAGAAACAAAACAAACTTCACTGCTGACCTCAGGTCTTTCACTACCTTTCACAACATAAACAGCGACTCACTCTGTGTGTGGTTTCTTCAAAACTTCCTGTAAACCAGATTCTCTGAAAATGGACCTAAAAACAAAACATGAAAGAGCGAACTGAGGTGTGCAAACCTATGAACATATCTACAGCGTGAGGAGATAGTCAGGAACACACACACCCACTCAAAGGCCCTGGCCCAGATTTCTTTTTTAATGTGATGAACTTATTTTATCTGCAGTCTCTCCCGTCCTTGTTCTCTATCTGCTCGTGTCCTTGGATCTTAGAAAAACACTTCTGCAGAAACTCATGGTCTTTGTAATCAGACAGGGCTGCTGCACACTTTTTACAGTCTAATATAACACTTTTGTGACCCAGTCATGGAGCATTAAATACAATTTTTGAATCATGTAGCATCATTGCTTTTAAGAATTTGTGTGGGACTCAACAGTTTTCTTTCCCATTATCTAAAAATTCAAAAGCTGTTTTCATATCCTGTGAGAATCCCCGTACTGTTCGGAGATGCATGATATGACAATACTCCATCCATCCATCCATTATCAATACTGCTTATACATTTTGGGGTCATAGTAGCTGGAGCGTATCACAGCTGACATTGGGTGAGAGACGGGGTACACCCTGAACCGGTCGCCAGCCAATCACAGGGCCACAAAGAGAGACTGACAACCATCCACGCTCACACTCATACTTCAGGGCAATTTGCTCATTGTACACAGCCTGCCGTGATACCGAAATTGATTTATCTTTACATTTATAATAAGAGGACGAGCAGTTTAGACTATTTCATTACTAAAATGATTCTGTAGTATATTAAAAAGTACCTGAATAATCTTCTTCTAAACATAATGTCGAAACACTAGAAACTAACTGTTCATAGCCCTAAAATCCATGTTTGAGCATAATTTAATATATTTTACAATAAATAGCCAAGGGAGGAATATGAGGCTCCATGACCTTGACCTCCAAATTAAAATTCACCACATCCTTGTGTTAGAGTAGAGGGTCAAAGTTCAAAGTGTTGTTGAAATATATTTTGAGGTATTAAAAAAATCATGCAACTAAATCCTTATAAAGCACTGTTGGTTTGATAAGAGCTTAAACAAGTCTTGGTCAGAATGTCTTCGAAATGCAAGACCTCTCACAAGCAGGGTTGCAACATCCAGGAATTTTCAAAGTTGGAAACTTTCCATGTGAATTAAAAGGAATTTACAAGACTACATGAGAATTTATGGAAATTAACAGGAACAAAACTGGAATTTACTAATTGAAGGTTGGCCCTTAACATGGATTTTAAACGTAGTTTAAGAATATGTATTTTAGCAACATCTTCACTAAAATAACCAGATTTATTCCACATATACTTGAGAATATCTCTGCCATTCCTCAATCACATGCTCATACCCCACTGCTCACTGGTATTTTAAATTACCCTCAATTTCTTGTTAATTCAAATTAATACCCATGAGTTTAAAAAAATCCCTAGCTTATCTTCCCATGGAAAGTTCCAGGAAATGTTCCACCCCTTTTAAACCCTGCTCACAAGTAATAATAAAGCTTTTAAAGGCGTTTTATGATCCTGAACGACCGTCTTCACCTAAAACTTATGCAAATGTCTGCATAGTCTGGAGTAATCATTGTCCAGAGCAGAGATTCCTAAAGTGAGCTGGTGGGTGACTGATGAGGTTTTGCTTTGAAACTTTCTCACTCAGGACAGGCTACGAAAGTTTTTTGGCAGAGAAATCACTCGGAGAGAGTGCATGTGGACTCACTAAGTGCCGACTCAGACTTGGGGATGTTACGCTGAGTCATTTATTGAGGAGCTCCATCAGTGCAGTGAAGATGGCTCCTGTCCAAACTTTAAAAGAGTCACAGCACACTTTAAAAACCAAGTTTATGCCTTTTTAAGACCAGGGCAAAGCAAAATGAACATCACTTGAACATCTTGAGGCCAAATTTCCTTGAGATTTACTTCTCTTTTTTTAATAAGAGTTTGTAAATCCTGGTGTAGCATCCTGTCATTAATGCCATCTGTACTGCAGTGAATTTTCATTTCAGAGAACAAATCCACAGGAGGAGAAACAGAAACCAATCATATGATGCTAACTAGGAAGTGAAGAGTTGATAAAGCAATAGCGCTGTCATTTCAAACTTGATAATCAAATATCAGCATGGGGATAAAAACAGTACATGAACTGTTAATAGACATTAGAATTGAGAATATACAGTTAAGCTGCACATTCAGGCGCCAGGAGCAGTGAAATGCCTGATCCAACAGAGGGCGCTCATGCTCTCTTGATCTCAAAAACAGGATGTACAGGTGGAAGCACTTTGGGCTCCACACCACCGATGACTATCATTAAAAATAGACCATGCTTTTTTCCCCCCATTCTTTTCTTTGTTTTGTGTGTGTATTTTTTGTCTGCTTTAATGTGATAACTTGTAATGCACTGATGTACTGTTTGTGTTTTGACTTATTTTCGTCCCAGTTAGCTTTAATTATAATGCAATAATTCTTGTCTGTGTTCACGCATGTCAGATGGTTTTAGTTCTTGTTGCTTTGTTTTGTCTTTGCACTTACTGTCATATTTTCGCATTAATAAAAAAAAGAAACAAAGGTCATGCCGTGTGTCAGCCAGGGCTGAAATATTTATCATTTTCAGATCAAAATCACAATTTCAGACATGATCATGTGAAAGCCTAAGCTACAGTTTTTGCTGTGTTCCTGACTGATCCAGGATCTGTTGTTTCAACTATTTTACAAATTTGCAGCGATTTGCATTTAAGAAAATGAACGGCTTACTCACAACTGCGAATCTGTTGTCAATGTGCACTAAAAAGAGCAGTTCAAAAGAGTCAACTCGTTGATCACTGATTTCCATACTGTTGTCTATAATGTAAACATATTGAATATTGCACTGAAGCTTGATTTGAAGAGAATCGTGAATTGAATTAGATAACAATATCTGCCAGAAAAATTGCTTTTAGATCTTTTTCTTGCCCTAGTGTCAGGTATGTGCAAAGCAGCTGGCCCACTCCTCATCCCTGACTAAAAAGCAGTCCCACTTTGTTGGTCTTCCCTCCACTTCAGTCCAGCAATGTCATGTCAAGAGTTCAGTGCTGCGTCCAACTGTGCAGTGGTCAAATATCTATGGTTGTTAGCATGTATGCTCGAAAACCATTCCAAGTTTGATTTTTGGTAAAAGTGACAGCCCTATCAAGTAGTTAGACAAGTTGATCTTGTTCTCCAACGCAGAAAATCTAGATATTAAGATTTGGGGCAAACCTCTGCAAAAACAAATCTACATAAAAGAACGCTTAACCTCCCTAAATATTTAGCATTATATTTAACTATATATAATTATAAACATTGTGTTAACTTAAAGGCTAAGGGAAAGTTAAATTTTTTGTCGACTGTATCAGCTTCAGACAAGGCTGCTGTTCACTGTGAATGAACTATCAGTCCTTCAGTGTTTGTCTCTTTCTAAGTACCGTGTTGCTGCATTACAGGTGTTGTTGAGCAAGCAAACAGTGGTTAAAGTCTGTTTTTGGAGTGAATGCTGCACGCTGTTTGCTGTCAGGTCTGTCTGAGTCATGACAAGAAGTTTTGTTATTTGCTTTGGTTGAGAAATAACTGGAAAGACATCAATGTTGGATGACCTGTTGAGGTTCTAACCGAGCATCAGAATGGAGAAGAAAGGTGATTTGAGTGACTTTGAACATGGCATGGCTGTTGGTGCCAGATGGTCTGGTCTCAGTATTTCAGGAACTGGTGATCTTCAAGGATTTCAGGCACAATCGTATCTAAAGCCCAGGCCAGACAAAAGATTAAGGCACAAGTTGTCGTCTCTATAGAAATCCCCCTATACCTAACTTTTAAGCTGCATTTCACCAAGCACTCTGGGTCGGTTCGGCCCCATACGCACACAATTACAGGTGTTGCCACTGTTGGAAAAGTAGCAAAGGTACGCAAATAACCAAAACCTGCCATCCCACTTTTTGGCACACCTTTGAAGGAGTGGCGAGCTAACCAAACTGACCCTAGTCTGTTGTTAGTCTGAGAACTGGAGTGCCCCAACTCTGCTCTACTTGAGAATGATGCTACAACGTCAGGCTTTAACGTAGCTGGTGCAACCCTCTCCTCCTGGCTCAAATGCCGTGTCCATGCCAGAGGTCAGAGGAAAATGGCCAGTGTGGTTTGAGATGGAACAAAGGCAACAATAACTCATACAACCACAGGTTACAACCATGACATGCAGAAGACCATTTCAGAATGCACGGGGGCTACAACACTCAGGCTTCCCAAAATTGGATGATAGAAGATTGTAAAAATGTTTCCTGGTCTGATGAGTCTAGATTTCTGCTGCCACATTCAGATGGTTGGGTAAGAGTTTGGTGTGAACATCATGAAAGCATGGATCCATCCTGGCTTGAATCAACACTCCAGGCTGCTTCTGGTGTAATGGGTGAGCCCCTTAGTCCCACCTGATCATGGTTTAAACCCCACAGCCTACCTGAGTATTATTGCTGACCATGTCCATCCCTTTATTACCACAGTGGACCATGTTCTGATGGAGACTTTCACCAACACTCCATGTCACAAAGCTCAAATCATCTCAAACTGGTTTCTTGAACAGGACAGTGAGTTCACTATACTCCAGTTGCCTCCACAGTCACCAGATCTCAATCAAATAGAGTACCTTTGGGATGTAGTGGAGCAGGAGATTCTCTTCATGGATGCTCAGGAGACAAATCTGCATCAACTGTGACACTATCACATCAATATGGACCTAAATCCCTGAGGAATGTTTCCAGCACTTTGTTGAATCTATTTGCCACAAAGGCAAAAGGGGGTCCAGCCTGGCACGAGCAAGATGTACCTAATAAAGTGGACAGTGTGTGTATGTTTTTGAAGTGCAGAAGTAACATTGTCAACATAAAACTCAAACATGTGAAACTGCCCCTTCTGTCAAGTTTTAAAATTAAGATGAAAATAATCAGAGCCACATGATCACATCCACTCGGCCATCACAGTCGTATTATTTGTGTGAAAAACCTGCAGCCAATCAAACGGTTAACTTTACCTATCGAGTCATGCAGACATCTTTAAAATCAAACAACTGATCAAACTCCTAAAAGTCCCAGTCCCTGCCTGAAGCTGCTGCAGTCAGTGTACTGCCTCATAGTGACAATAACCCCGTCCTGTGAGTGGGGAAGCTTCTGGAAATAGATTTAATTGGAGATGGCGGCCGGTTTCAAACATGAAACCTTAAGGCGCTCTTTATGACAATGCAATTTCAGCTGCGGTCATCCCAGAAAGTTCAGCATCCAAAGTTCAGCGCAGTGAGCGTGCTCTGATCGGGGATGCAGAAAGGCCGCAGCAGCCCGACAAAAGCCAACGGAAATAATGTGCTTCAGAGTCGAGCGGTGCCATGGTGTCTGTGGAGGCCGTTAAAGGAACATTTCACAGATTTCAAACCCTACTTTGATCCACCTAACAGGGCATCAGAAGTGAAAATACACAGAAGAATAAATTCCAATCATTGCAGTACAACTTCAATTAGTAAAATCTGGAGATAAATACTGTAACTGTTTTAGGTATCACATTTATTTTAATGGACTGAACTAGTAAAAATATGAAATTCTTTAACCTTTTAAAACTTTTTTCTTGGTCTCCTGACCACAGTTAAATATTCAGTAACAGTAAAAATATTAAGTTGTAAATTTTTTATACAGATCAATGTAGTGTTACTGTATGGCTGGGTAATATTAGGGCTGGGTATTTCATGCAACCTCATGATACAATAGGTATCCTGTTAAATGTAAAATATGGACATTTAGTATGCCTTTATCAGAATTCCTGACAACTTTGAATTTGTTTTTTTCCATTGCAAAAAGAAAAAGATTGTTCTACAAGTCAAGACACTTACATTTATGTCCACAAAAATTTTGTTAGACCTTAGCTAAAATTTTGAACATGTGCTTCATTCATGAAGTTTGGCTTCAACTTTGAACCGTGCCAGTGATAACATCACCCAAAGTGTATTGACAACAGTTGTCACAGCATTTGAGGCTGTATCGATTCTGTAGAATCAGTATCTATATACATATCGGCAAAGAGTGCATGACGATATTTTGCCGTATTGATATTGTGAGCACAGGCCTAGGCAATATATCAATTTAATGGATTAATTAGAATTATTTCTTGAAGATTTAAAAACTAAAAATCCAGATTTTTTTTTCTTGGCTTACACTTCCAGTTTGCACAAGCACAGGTTTAAGCTTGTATTTGTCTTTTAAATTAGATTACAAAATGATCAGAGTTCTATACTGTGAAAATAGCTCAGAATTCAGGGATCATGTTGACAAATCTGCCTACGTTCAAACTACATTAATAAAAACTACATTATACACAAACTACACAAAAATAACACCATGAAACTTCACCATTGGAGGGAAATTCTGTTTACTTTCAGAATACTTTTTATTGCATAAAAGCAAAACTTGATTCTCGTATTTTTGTCTCACTTGGAGGTTTCCTGAGAGGAAAAAGTGTTCAAAGTATTGCTAACTAGTCCCCTGTTCACATGGAGACAAAAACATAAATGCATTGAAAACGTTTTCTGTAAAGACAGCATCGTTTCCAGAAATGTGTCCGTCCACTCCAAAACACTGAAAACACTGAAAACACTGTAGTACATATGCCAGGCCTGTAAGTGGCACTGTAATGAAGATTTTGTTGACATGCACCAAAACCAAAAGACATGAAGATTTTGTTGTTCAAGCCAAAACAAGCTCAGTAGCTTCTGCAGTTTTCAACTATGTCCGCACGTAGGTGGTTATTTTTAAAAATAATTAATTAAATAATTCTGTGCACTTTTATCCTTCTGTCCACATGTAAGTAATGTTTAAGGTCACTGAAAACACGTTTTGGACTATTTATAAGGGATGCATGATATTATCGGTTTGATATCCTTATCGGCCGACGTCAGCCTAAAAAATAATGTATTGGTATTGACCGCTATTGAAATTTTTGCAGATATTTACAGCCTATATATCGGCCTCACATATCGGCCATATGTCGGCTGGAATATCAACAAATTACACAAATGTTCAATATTGCACCTTCTCATCACAGCACGGGTACATTTAAAATCAAAGGTTTGATTTTTCCAAGAGTTAAATGCTGATTTTCTTGTTTTATATCTGTTCCTCTCAAAAATATACTGTAAAACTGAAAGAAACAAGGCCATTTTTCTTGAGTACAGAGCTTGTGCTCTTGATCAGAAATATCGGTATCTGCGATAATGACTTTAAAAAAAATTGGCATTTCTGATATCGTCAAAAATCCAATATCACGCATCCCTACTACTTCCATGCCAACACAGACTTCAGTCCCTCCTTTACTATGATGCTGGATTAAAAACACTCCGTTGATACAAACACTACCAACGTTTTGGACGAGGTGTTATTGTTTCACAAGTGACCGTGTTGAGTGGTAATCTGAAGCTACTTGCTTTGTGGTTGTCATGGTTACATCAGCTGCTGAAACCAACAAGAGTAGAAACAAAAGTGTTAAATAACAGGATCTGATCAAGATTATCAGATATGTCTTGAATTGAATTACAAACAAAGACATATTTACTCAACATGCCTGCTATAACACCAGTTAACATGGTGACAAGTTAAATCATAACACCAGTCAGACATGGGGGGAGGGATAAATATCAAAATAAAGCAGCTTTTGCATAGAAATTGCAAAAAAAAAGGTGCATCATGGATGTAGTTATGGTAATAAATAGTGCTTATGAGTAATTGTGTTCATGGCTTTTTTTTTTTTTCTTTTTAACTGAGAAGAACCTGTTTTTAAAAATACCCGCCTACATGTGCACATAGCCTTAATTTTTATTGTCATTTAGGGGCACCAAACATTGCCCAATGTGTTTATCTGGCTGTATGATTTGGAATGGAGAAGAGATTGCTAATGGAAGGCGCTGTCTCACTCATGTTTTGTGCTTACACATAGCAGTTATATTTGTGTAACTTAAACGGCGTGCCAACGTTTTCCCACAACTTTTGTTAATTATAAACAAGAAATTAGGTGATAACTCCAGGCTTAAGACTCTATTTTTGATGCTGTGGTATTGAAACATGCACCCGGATCTTCTGATGTTCAACAGCGTGGTATTAAAGTTCAAATTCTTGTGCCGTGACGACCAAAAGATGCTGCACCTCCGATTTCTGCAGAAAATTTATGAGACAATTCTAAACAGCTCTGACACCAGCTACTGAGCTACAACCAACACGCACACACACCCTGATGCTATTAGCTGATTGGACCACCCACACACTCCTGCTGCTGCGTGAGTGTGTGTGTAAAATGGACAGGAGCGAAAGGAATTCCCAGAAGAGACAAAAACCCAAAAGGGTGGTATTGTCAGTAAATGAAGGAGGAGGCTGTGCCGTGTGTTTGTCGGGAGAAAGAAGACCCTTTCAGGCGTGTAATCTGAAATAGACAACCCGCGGATTTATTATTTCAACAGAAATCTGCTTAAAAAGAGCAAAAAATCACTAAAAACGTGCAGGAGGCTGTGTTTTAACCTAGGAGGAGGCAGATTGTTGTTTACGTCATCATGTCTGAATTCATCTGAATATAAAACAAGAGCAAAGCTGACAAACCACACATTATCATACGGTTGTGCAGATTATAAGGATTCAAAGTAGCGGTAGACAACATATATGTATTAAATTGATTAATTCAAATTATTTTCTTAAGAAGATTTGAAAATAAAAACGTTTTTTTCTTGACTTACTCCAATTGTAAGTTGTTGCAATGTTTGAAAATATAAACGCTGAAAATGTACAGTTTCATGATGGTAGGCCTTGTCAGGGTTTGCACAAGCACTTTTACAGGCTTGTATTTGTTTTTTTTTTTAAATGAGATTAAATATTGATCAGAGAGTTTAATGCTTATATACTGTGAAATACCTCAGCCTTCAGTGTTGATGTGACAAACCTGCCTACAACTGAACGCCATCATCAACATTTTATGACACGCAATTTAGCTTTACGATGGATATTCTGATTGGTTTGGAAATATATTTTGACAGCATAAAGGCAAAACTTTATTCAGGTCATTTTTGTATCACTTGGAGTTTTTTTGCTTTTTTTGAGAGGGAAAAAATATTGATTCAAATCATAAATTGAGTGTTGAGGAAAAAAATCTGAGATTTTATGTTTAGGCCATATCGTCCAGCCCTAATTCAAAGAGTTTGACACACTCAAAAAACTGATTTAATCATGACAAAGAAAAAACTCTTAGTAAAAGTGACTGACTTCTTTTTCACAGTCTGTTGATAAAATCTAAAATGAACACACTAAGAATGTGCACGGTTCAACATTGTTTTATGTAAATTACACTGCCAGGGGGCCATCAGGACAAGATGGCTTTAAGGGTGGTGTGTCATCATGGGGGTGGTAGGCTGCTGCTTCATCCCCCACATCCCGATGTCCAAACAATCCAGGAGAGACTGGTTAAAGATCATGTTGCACGTGTTCCCTCCTCTGCAAGTCTGAGGTCTGCGAATTTAACCAACATCAAGTGAGTGCTTTGCAGAACGTCTTAGTCTGTTTGTAGCTTCATTAAACCTTTTCACGCCCACACCCCTGATATTATCAGGGAATTACCCAGGCAGCCCATCTGGGTAATTCTCTGATATGGTAGTTCACACTTGATCCTCTCAGCAGGGAGTATGCCCTGCTTTGGGGGGGGGGTCACCTGTACGCAGCACACGACATCAAACTTAAGGTGCAGAGGTCAGTGTTCATAAATAAAAGAACACAGGATATCAAAAAGTAAAAAACAATATATACATTAGTAATCAAAATAATAGATAACAAAAAAAAAAAAAAATATGGCTACTGATACTACTACTATTTGTATTTACTTCTACCTCTTTGGATATAGAAATATTTGTATATTTTAATGTGTGCACCTGTTGGGATGTATAGACTTAGGTAGGTATGTGCGTAGATATATGTACACGCTGGTAAAAATGTATGTATATGTTTGTCTAGGTGAATGGGTGTATGTGTGTATAGGTGTACGTGTATACGTGTGTGTATTTATATATGTGTTAGGGGTGTCCCGATGCGGTATTGATATCAGTCCGATATCAGCTAAAAAACAAATATCAGATAATATCGGCCTGCATCTAAAATCTCCGATATAAGCACTCTGATACAAGCAGTCCATTCTAATTTATTTTTTATTTGTTTAATTCAGTTGTAGAATATGCTTATGTTTAAGTTAAACACAGTGGTTATTTTGCAATATAAAAATATATGTTTTTGTTTTAATTGGATTTATGGAGGTTAGTTTTCAGGGTCTCCTTATTTATTTTTTATTCATTTTGTTTAATTGTAGTATATTCTTATGTTTAAGGTTAAAGTTTATTTAACGCATTGGTTAATAACAAATGGGTCAGTTTTTCTCATACCTACTATTGCTGACTACTGTTCTCTGTTTGAGTAACCTCACTTGATCAAGCCTTTTCTTACAGTCCATACAACAAAATAAGTTATAAAACATGTATGATTCCTGCTGATATCGTATCGGATCGATATCAGTATCGGCCAATACTCAAGGCTGCAATATCGGTATTGTATTGGAGGTGAAAAAGTTGTATTGGGACACCCCTAATATGTGTATATATACGTATATTAGTTATGTACTTACTGTATTAAGCCTGTTTTTGTTATTTCCCTTGTTTTTATATCACATTATATTCTCAAAGTACTTATGTTTTTGAACCCGACCTGCCTTCTCCTTTTTGTCTCTGTGTGGATGGGACCAAAACCAAGTATGTATCCAGAGTTGTTGGCCAAGTTGTTTTTGTTTTGTTTTTAACATATGTCTTTAAATTTAAATAAAAATTTGTAAAAAAAAAAAAATATGGCTACTGACTGGCTACTACTGCTCCTTCCCATCCTCTGTCTTCCTGTTACTCCTCCTCCCCCCAGTGAGGAGTTGTACAGTCTGATGGCCATTTACATCACAATTTACATCCTAACTGCACTGATACGTGTTAAAAAGTGTATCAACAGCATCAATGATGAGTTCAGAGGAGCACTGCAGCTCGCAGAAGAGAATATGAAGCAGCAGCAGTACGTGCATGACGATTACACCGGAGAAATAAAGCTGCAGTGTTTCAGCTCATTATCCAACAGCAGCGTGAGATGGCTCTACAGACGCACAAGAGACCCGTTGGTGACAGGCGTAAAGCAGATGATCTACAGAACTCTGATGATGTGCAGTGGAAACAACATTTTCTAATGTCCATACGCACATTTGAGTTCGTGTTAATCTCCTTACAATCTAGGGCTGGGTGACATGATTTAAAAACAATATTCCCAATTTTTTTCCACAAACCTCAATTTTAATTGACATCCACCCTATCAAATAAATACCACCCTCTAAGTGACACAAAAATTATATGAATCAAGTTTTGCCTTAATGCCATCAAAATATGTTCTGAGACTAAAGTCAGAGTTAAAAGTGCATGCTGTAATTTTATCATAAAATGCTGACTGTGTAGTTCGAACTTTGGCAGATTTGACTACGTGAACACTGAAGGCTGAGCTATTTTCAACGTATTTCATAATTTAGCTCTCTCATCAAAATATAATCTCATTTAAAGAACAAATACAACCCTAAAAATGTGCTTGTGCAAAACCTGAAAAGGCCTACCACCATGAAAACTGTACATTTTCAGTATTTATGTTTTCAAACATTGCAACAACTTAATATTGACGTCAAAGTAAGTTGAGACAAAAAAATCTAGATTTTTCATTTTTAAATCTTCTGCAAAAAATACCGTAATTTCCAGACTGTAAGCCCCTACTTTTTCTCACGCTTTGAATCCTGCGGCTTAAACAATGATGCAGCTAAATTATGGATTTATATGAGCTTCATGCCGCAAATACATTTAGCCTCATCACATCAGACCAATGAAATTGCCGAACAGACGTGCGGTGCATGTGCAGTACTCTTTCACATGAAGGCTGCACGCGCATCCCAGGAACAACAACAACAACAACAGCTTCAGCTGTCGACCGAGCAACATGTGTGCTGCTTACTGTGCTCGGTTTGTTATACAGACAGAAATATCCTGACACATCTGTTGTCGAGACAAGAAACTCCTTTTCGTGCGTCCACTCTCCATTGTTGTTTATGAAAAGGTTGTCTTCACTGGAAAGCGTTCACGTGTTGTAACATCGCTGTTTCACTACAAACCGACATTGCCATCTACTGGCCTAGCATGCATGCTACAGCATTTTCAGTCGTCCTCATTATGGAAAACACACGAAGAAATGCATGTGATGCAGCTTTCAAGTTAAAGGCAATCGATCTTGCTGTCAAAAAAGGAAATACAGCTGCTGCACGTAAGCTTGGCATCAGTGAAAGGATGGTGAGATGTTGGAGAAGTGAAGAACTGACTCAATGCAAAAAGACGACAAAAGCTTTCAGAGGTAAGCTGCGGCTTATAGACAAGTTCGGCCTATATATGTAAAAAACTGTTTTTCTTTTTAAATATAGTGGGTGCAGCTGAAATACAGGTGCGCTCAATAGTCCATAAATTACAGTAATGTGAATTAATTTATTTACTACACTATCACAATCAAATCACCCGCCTGCAACAACAATTGTTTTTATCCATCCTGTCAAGTCTCCCTTTACTGGTTTGTGCTGGTCACACAGGCTGGACGTCATGACCCATGTGTCCCCAAGGAGTGTGTGACGATATTTTGCCATATTGATATTTTGAGCACAGGCCTAATAAAGCCCGGATAATTTCAGGGAATTTTTTTTTGCAAGTGTGAATGGGGGTTTATGACAATGTGCTGCAATATATCATCAGGGATTGGCTTGATCCAGGGCTTCAGCCATTATATGTCCATTTAAATTCCTAAAACAGCAGCTTAGACATGAGTTACCCAACGCTGATGTAACAAGCAAGGGCGAAAGCAGGGGTTAGGATGACCTGGGCCCTGATTTATGGAGGGGTGGCATGAATTTTGTTTGCATTTTAGGAAAAAAAAAAACTTATTGCACCAATCCTTACAAAACAAATGCTGAATGATATCAAACAGAGAAAAGTGGCAGATATTCCAATTTCCAGTTTATTGGTCTCCAACACGACTCTATTTCGATTTCCATGTTCTTTCCCTAAAGTTATAGTAACCTGTATCAATCATTTAAAAAAATTTAATTTTGAAACACTGTGAGTGACAAAGTATTTAACATTTTGACACCCCTGGCTGGAATTTTGAGCAAACAACTACTTGGTCAGAATTGATAAAATGGTATTAAATCACTGATAAAGTATACACAATGTACTTTTTACCACAGAGTTTTAAAGGTTCAGGAGTGATCTTTTTGAGTTTTTAATCATGAAATGGATAATCAGCCTGATTCAGCTGCTGACAAGAACTGATGGATGGTTTTGTTTGTCTGCTCTGTGGTCATGAATCTGAGCAGCAGGTTGCAGAGTGGTGGGAAACCTGATTTATTTCGAGAGAAAAAGGTACACAGACGCAGTACAGTCGAGTCAGCTGTACGCACTGTGAGGAATAATTAGATAATTGAGGGTTATTTGATTAATCAACAACTTCACTGGTGCATCTCTGTAAATACTCTTTCCAAGTCTAGAGGCTCCAGACACTTGAAATAACAATCTGAGCAGATAAAGTGAGCAGAGAGAGAAAACTGAAGCAGTTTCTTTAGTGTCCTTGCTGTTCCCCTGAAGTGTATTTTTTAGTATATTTCCTGTTACATTCACACATCAGCATTGTGCAGCCTCACGTGGAAATTTCACTGATGAGATGGCAGAAAAAAAATGTCGAAGAGCTCGTCTTTGGTGGAGAACGTGCGAGCAGGGATGACATAAAATTCAGAACTACAAGACATCGCATTCAATACAAGATACTGCAGTATTATAAACTCTATAAACTGTCCAGGTGAGCAGGTGGCTTTCAACAACATTATTTTCCATTTCTGAAAAGGCTCAAATTTATTCTGCAGGAGCTGGTAAATGTTGTTAATTTCTCATAGCTTACTATTTTGTGCAATTGAGCATCTGTGGTTGTCACAGATGAAACTGGTTTTGAAGACAGTGAGTGTCCCACTCAGTCAATCAATCATTTAATCAATATTTGTATAGCTCCAGTTCATAACAAGTGTTATCTCAAGACACTTCACAATAGAGCAGGCTGAAGCCATACTCTTCAGTTATAGATGCACATATGTGCATATATACAAATACATATAATAAATACATTTGTATACACATCCATACATCCAGAGGTGTATCCATCCAGGCAGAGACAAAGGGATTACGGTAATTTCGATTATAACACACACTCGACGATAACACACACCCCATATTTTCAAGATTTTTGCCTGAAAAACGCTGTACTCGAATATAACAAGCACCCAAACTTTGCCCAAACGGTACTCTCTCATGCAACTCAAAAGTTACCTTTCTTCAAAGTTTTAATCAATAAAATTTCAGTATTTTCACAACAAATACACAATTCTCTCTCTCTCTCAAACTGATGCTGAAACACCTCCTGCTTCATGCATGCACAATTACTCGATTTCTGCCCAAGCATGCTCAGTCGTACTGCACTGTCCAATCAGAGAGCAGCTATCAACATGCTAATGTCTTCAACCAATCACAGCGCAGATATTTTGGTCACCTTGCTCACAAGATGGCAGAGAAAGAGAATATTTCAGCTTTTATTTATCGGATGTGTTGCAACTGCGATGTTGGCAAGATGAAATATAGCAAATATTTTGCTTGTGCTCGTGTATAACACGCACCCGAAAAATTAGAGCTTATTTAAAAGCAAAAAAGTGCATGTTATAATCGAAAAATTATGGTAAAAATAAGAATTTATGATAGCGGATAAACCAATGGATGCTCATAAATCAGTCCTCAACACATTTGTCTCTGCTGAATATAGAAATAATCAATCTTCAACTGTATAGCACCATATTTGTCTTTACTGAATACTAGTTTATTAAAGGTAAGCCCCAGGTAATGTCTCTTTCGTCATCTGTCCCTCTACAATATCGATACAGATGTCACAAAACCGATACGGGCTCAAATGCTGCGACAGCAGTTGTGAAATGAAGCCTGGGTAATATCGTCCAAAGGGCTGTCCCCTTGTGCTCAATATTCAAAAAGCCGTTTGAGCATTGGGGTAAAAATCCATACTTGGACATCGTGATGTAACGGTATGAAGATTTCATATCACAGTTATAGTGACCAAAATTATCGCTGTAATCATCATTATTGCGGTATTGTTGCAATGTGCTTAAAATGTTCAAAAGTATTTATATACACACTTGAAATCATTAAACTCTTTTATTATCATAATTATAACAGGCTGCCTGGTCTTTTTTGTCAATAAATGTGTCAGGGAATGTTCTTTGAGTAAATTGTTTCATCCTTTTTTCATGAGAAATTAAAGTTAACAATTCTGGCAAATATTTGTCATTATTATGTTATAAATGCTTAAAGAAAAGAAAGAAAGAAAAAAACATTTCTAACTTTGAACAGTTTTCTCTTCATAAACAATTGTAAATGAGCATGTTCAAAGTTTCTGAGATGACCAAAAATAAACTTAGTGTCCATGATACAGCTTATTATAGACCATGACCATGAGTGTATTCACTGATGATAGCTCCTGATAGTATCCTGATAGGAATCAATAGATTTTGATTAAAATTGTAAATTGAATTTAGTGGGAAAAAAATGGGGATTTTATTTTTAGGTTATACCGTCCAGGCCTAGTTGGAATATTAATTTTGTTGTGATGTTGCTGGAGATACCCAGTTCTAGTATAGATCTTCATGAAAGAGACATATGGGTGTTTTCATGATTATGACTTATGCAAAGTCAGAACACCATTATCACTTTCAACACATATCCATTAATTCTGCTTCACACACTTAATCCTGTAACATTTCTTCTCTGTTTAGATTCATGACTAAAGATAAAACCTGGATCGTTTCCTCAACACTCAGATCTTAATCAAAAACCAGTTCAGTTTGTGAAGCTGGCATTCGCCTCCTCCACTCAGTCATCAGGTAAGTTTAGTCTGGCCTCTCGTGGTTTTTAGGTAAACTTAAATCTGCAAACAGACAAGCACGCATCCGTCAAACCTTTACACACTGTCTTCTCCACACTCTGCTGGTAAGACACATGCATACACACACACTGGAGCTGAACCAGGAAAACAAACACATGCAGCAGAATTAACCTTTTACAAAGTCTGGATCAAGACATTACGTGTGGTTATCAAACTATTAATGTTAATAAAGTAATGTGTAAAAATAATGCAAATCCACTATTATGGTGGTTATTTTCAAGTCAAAAATACATTTGAACACATTTAATATTTGATACATCTTCAAAATCAATACTATCTTAATCAAGAGAACAGCTAAAAGTATAAGACTCTTTCATATATTCTCAACAGACTCAAAGACCGGAGATAACTTGACGGATAAATTATTTAGAAGTCGGGAAACAAGGAGATAAGTTCAGTGTAATAAATCAACTAATGACCATGTAAACTGATGACTTTAAATCGACAACATAGTTGACCTTGTCTGGATGTGTTTGTGTTAGCCTAGTTTCTTTGGCTGTATTTTCTTACACTTAATGGTATGGTTATTTGGTAATTTTTTTGATACAATGATAAAATAACACTCCACAACAAAACAGCAAAGAGTAAAACCTCTATTTTCCCTTGTGCTTTGACTACGACATCTATCAGCACAGTTAGCCAAGAGTCATTAGTAGGATGGAAATCACGGGGTATCTCATAATACGATTCATGGTCCATGATCATGATATAATCACGGTACGATAGTTCTGCGATAATCGATATATTGCAAAAAAAAAAAAAAAAAAGGAATAATATGCCACAACAATCGATTTGGTCTGTCCCTTCAGTGTTGTAGAAGCTGAAGCGTATCCATACGTTGGATTTATTAGTGGTTATTTCTGTTCAAGTTTCCTTCATTCAAGTGTGGAGCGCCCCCTTAAGGGGCCACAAAGTAGCGTCTCTAGGAGATAAACCAACAGGGACATACAGCGTGTTACGAGTAGGGCTGAACAATATATCGTTATCGTATCGATATCGAGATATCGAACATTCAAGATAGTAATATCGAAAAGCAACAATATAAATGATATAGATTTTCCCGAGCTAAAACTGCACTTTCCACATTCTTTTGTATTATGATGTATTTATTTTTCTGAAAAATGCTTGGTTTTCACCAAACCTGTAGTCATATCGTATCGTATCGATATCGAGATATCTGGCATGATTATCAAGATATGAAATTTTGTCCATATCGTTCAGCCCTAGTTACGAGAACAATATTTTATTAATTAAAATAAAGATATTAGGCACCAGCATATAGATAGTCATATAATGGGAGGGAGGCTGATGATAGTCATCAGATCGATTTGTTGTCCCACCCCCAGTCATTAGTTAACGTGTTCACCGATTACTCCGAGTCAGCTACGACGGTTCACAGAAGAAAATATTGTAAAAATTCAGGACAGATGAGGCTGACGGTGAGGCTTGACCACTGGTCATCAGTCACAACAAATATATGATGAAGACATTCATTATTGCCGTTTATTTTGTTACTTATACTCTCACAATTAAAGCCATGTTTGCAGTTTACTTCAAACAAAACAGGTAGTTATACAGAGCCTGAGGTCTTTTTGTGCCCTCTAGTGGTGTCCTCAAGTAACACAAGGACAATCACCAACTATATCTTCCACTTAAAAGCGTATTGTGCAGGTTAGAGACCCCAATGAAATAATGTATTGGAGAGTAATTAAAAAAACATATTTGACATGTTTTTTTTTTAGTTAAAACACTACAGAGAGCTCTGGAGTCATATTTTTACAGTTGATTTTACTTCGTAGTGAGATGGAGCATCTCTGAGTTTGCCTACACTTTACATTATTAAATATAGATATTAAATATGGTTTTATTAATAGAGAGGGCATTTTTTTATTCCTAAGTTGTCAACAGACTTTTGACTTTGAACCTGTATGATACACAGGGGAGCAAAAATGGGTCAGCATGTGACCCAGCAGAGAACAGAGCAGGTGTCCAGGTGAGAGAGCAGAGTGAGCTAGAGATACCTGACAACGTGTTCATGCTGAAGAACTGTTTTAAAACAAAGTCAACTTTCATGTAAAGACATATCGCAGACATATGGGCTTCTCCTTAAGTGTATTTATTCATTTTCATCATTATTTAAATGTTCTTTTTATTTGTCAGCTATAGGCGTGGGTGCTGTAAATGCCACTTTAGTAGGCGCACGTGTTTGACAGTATGTAAAGCTGTTTGGGCATAAATTTGATATCAGTATATCAACTGTAGTTCAGCTCTGCTAGTACTCAAATTTGGAGAATATGTACTCAATTTTGGTTAACTAGAATGCAAGTTGACTTTACTAGTGAAGCAAATAGTGCTACCAGTAGACTTAAAAATGTTCACTAGTACTACTAGTAAGCCGTAGGCTAATAAGGGGGCGGGGAAAATCGAATTCAGGCTTCCCATTGGCTTTTGAAAATATTACAACCCATCAGGGTACTGGATTTGGTGACAATCCCTCCTCCTTCATTTGCATTAGACCGATCAGTACTACTATTGAATCTTTTGGCTTTACTAGTACTACTAGTAGACTAAAAAACAGTCTACTAGTACTACTAGTGAGATACTTTGAGTTTACTAGTACCACTAGTAAGAGGGGTTTTGTTTTACATAGGTATGGGAATTGATAAGATTTTATCGATACCAATGCTATTAACGATCCTGCTAATCGATCCAATTCTTTAACGATTCTCTTATTGATTCCTGCAGATTTTCCGTATGGGCAAATGTTGGCCTGTAGATTTCAGTGGCAACACTTGTCACACTTTGGGCCCCTTAGTCCCACCTGGACATGGTTTTGACCTCACAGCCTACCTGAGTATTGTTGCTGACTGTGTCATGTCAAAACCTGTTGCAATACCAAAGAAAAACAACAGCCTGATGTAATGAAACATTTGCAGTTAGAAAAAATAAAATCCACCCTGAGAGCAAAAATAAATGTTTTATTTAATATGGCAGCCATTTATGGACTACTATAACAAAAAACAACAATTTAGAGCACCTGATATCCTCACAGATGTATTATTCTTACTAGTAAAATCTTTTTTTTAATCTTAACATTATTGTATATTATTTGTTTTATCTTTTATTTATCTTCTTCTTAATTTATGTATTATCGTCTAGTTTTTTGTGTTAGTTTGAGGGATGAATAAACGTGTCTCAGATTTTATTGTTATCTGTATTTGAAAAAGAAAAACCCCCAATAAAGAGAAGTTAAAAAAAATAAAAACAGTGGCCTGAGGTACTCAGCACTTATCAGGTTAAAGCAGGTTTATACCATTTGTGAGAGAGGTTTTTTATTATCTTTGAAGTCTTATAAAACTCTGAACAGGAAGTCTCATTTGTCTAATAAAAACCCCAAATCTCACCTTGTGTAAGACTGGGTAATACTCACATTCAAGAGCCACAGCTGGTAATTTATAGTTTTGAAGAATCAGTATTTAGCTGTCCTGTTTATGGGTTTACAACATCAACCACAACCAGGTCTAACACTCTGAGAGATAAAAATAACAGCACAATCAGGGCAGAGAAAAAACCTCAGCCTATTATCAAAACACCAAACTCAGTTTTAATATTAATAACAATAAAAATAAACAATACTGATGACTTTGTGTTTGCTCTGAACTAAGATCCACATGTGTGTTTAAGAAGCAGACAGCAGGTAATCACAATGAAGCAGAGTAAACACGGCTGTGATTGGACACACAGCTCGTCTCCGAACAGCAGCAGAGCAGCACATCAGGAAGATATCACACTTCATCATAGGGCTGTCCCTCGAGTTGAACAAAATATCACATAACAGCTTCAACGTGATCATGTGCAGCAGTGTAACGGCAGGACCTGCAGAGGCCTGAGGAGAGCTACACTGCCATACAGAAACCGCTTTCTGTTTCTTTGACTAGCTCTCGTTTCACCACAAAGAGACCACGATGCATGCAAACACAAATACAGTGGTGTTACGGTTCAAACGGTGACTGTGTTGAAAGAAAACTTTCACATTACATTCTTTCCATGTTCTTTTATATTAATTAAAGTCACAAAACTACTCATTATACATGTCTTCTTTTACATATAACCAAATAGTAATTCGCAAGGGCACTTATTTGGTCTTAAAAATTAGTCTTAACTGCAACAACTATAAATACTCAACAGGGCAACAAAGTTAGGGCAAAAATCACAATCTTGATTATTTAAATAGAAATTGAGATCACGATTGTGAAACACAACTACTCTCTGATTTAAAGGTTTATTTGTTCAGCCCAAAACTGCTCCCTCCCAAGTTCAGGACAAACAGAGTGAGAAACTTTTATATATTAATATTTGCAAAATTGTTTCTTTTTTTATGTTTTTACTTTTCTAATACCTGCGGCTTTTTTGTTGTTGTTTTATTTTTAACAACATGTGCTTGCTATGCTGCTGGAATCCTAATTTCCCGAGGCAGTCTTGCCAAAGGATTAATAAAGTTATAAGTAATCTAATCTACAATTGCCCAAACACTTTTACTGAACATGAATGATTTTGAGACTATCATTTTAAACATTAAAGAAAGGATAATACACAGAAATATATGAGTAAAACTGCCTCTATCTTAAAATATAGCTAATAATAATAATGAAATTTGTGGCTCAGCAATCTTCTAATCTCAGTTACTAAGTTTTCATACTTGTGGAAGTTTGTAATTGTAATTAAGATTAAAACTCAATTAACTGCTCAGCTCTAAACACGATAACCAGCAATTTCTTCACAGTATTCCATCCATGCTGCGTATCCTAGCCCACTGAATGCATATTTAAAGCACTTCGCAGTGAACCACAGCCCTGAGCAGCTTCAAAAACAAGATTACAAGATTATGAGTGTGCTACAACTTCAACTTCACTTGTAAAGTCAATCTGCTTGGCGCCAAAAATATGACTTGCCACGTATTTCCAGCGAACCAGCACGGAGCTAACATTGCAGTGCACATGGACCCACCTGATTCGATGTCTGTAATCAAGCAGCTCCTTCATGCCACGCTTCAATCTACAGCGTTTGTAAGAAACCCTAAGTGGGACGGCCCAATCAGCATCCTTCAGAACAGGAAGAATGGAATCTACGAGCTAGATTGGTGGGAAGTGACTGCTTGTACAGAGATTAGCATTGATGCTAACAGCTTCAGTAGCAGTTTTATCAGATAAAGACGGCATTTCTTTATTAAATGAAAATAAACACTGAAAGCATTTCTCAATAGAAAAAAATATTTTCACTCTACTTCAAACATGTTTTGGCGAAAACTGTGCTAAAAAGTAGCTTACAATTTGTACTTTACACCATGGTAGTAGCGCCCACCTACTCCATTATCTGATTGGCCTGTACTAAAAGTAATTCACGGTAGATTGTCCAATCAACTGCCGGACATGTTTTTGAAAGATTTTGCAATTTTACAAACACTTTCTATGGGCTTTTACTGAGATGGCTAGTGAAATATATTGAATTGCCCATCTTGTGTGTCAGGTTAGGGTCAAGCCGCAAGATGTGGAAACTGACTGTTAGGGGTAAAAAAAATGAGGCTACTTTTGTGCAATGCAAGGAGGGCTGTCATAGAGCTGGAGCATGCAATGGAAGAATTTTGGGCTTATAGATAATCAAGTTCTGGAGCCAATAATTGCAATATACATCACAGGAGGAAAAAATACTGTAATATCAGTGTATCCCTATATCGTTCTGCTCAGCCTCTGCTGTTGTGTTACCAGTTTTAAACTTTAATATGATTAAGAGAATAATGATGCTTTGTAATACCACAGTAAAAAAAAGTCTGACGCAAGTGAGGAACAGAGGGAGCCAAAGCAGAGAAAGAGCTAAAGAAAATGACAGATTTTGAGGAGTCTAAACCGAATTAGCCACATGGTTGTGGCTGCTCCACGAGGCAACATAACCAATTTAACAGATTTAAAGAAATAAATAACTATGGTCTCAATAATCATGGTTATGGTTTTTGCAAGAGGTACCTAAAACAAGCATGGAGCAGAACATAATCAGCTTTCATACCAGCTTTCATCACTTGTTGCACTATTTAGCCTCCTAAACAGGCTAAAGCATTTGATTCTTTTAGTCTTTTAATAACTATGTAAATCAATTTACGGAAATAAACATACAGAATTAATGAATCATCATATTGTGTCATTCAGCGGTCCTTTGACTTTAGGATTCCTGCTGCATTGCTCCATAGGAAGTCATAAAATACAAATCACGATCACTACTGAAATTAAAAAATTAAAATGATATATAAATACTTTGCATTACATTTAATGCAATAAGTGAATGCAGGTAAACTCCTGCTCATATTGAACAGCATAAATATACTCCCAACATTTTGGTGCTAAACCATAATGACTGTATTTTACAGCACAGGTATGTCATTTAAACAACATCCACAAAAGCCTAAAACTCACCAGTATGTGCTTATAAACAAAAAAGAGCTTAACATCAAATATGTCTGAATGAATGCCATGTTGATACTCATAATTCCTGTTTTATAGCACAATTATCTGAACTACTTAAATTATCAATGGTTCAAAATGCAACAAAAACTTCTGCTCTTTGGTCACATTTTAACCAAAAGCTGCACTGAAAGAAAAAAGCAATACATTTATTTACAATTAATGAACCTCTGACTTCTGAGGTCATTACAGGATCTTAGAAAGAGGCAAACAATGCATGCATGTCTCTTTCAGCACTGTGTACATGGTGTTTATAAATAGCATAGGAGAAAATACTGTGCATACCTATTTCATAAGACAATTGTGTAAGAGGAATGCACAGATGCATTCCCAACATAATGTATTTCCTTATATAAACAGTGTTCAGGAGTTTGCAGGCAATGCATGTTAAAAACAGAAAACTACATAACCAGTGTGACAAGGACGTCTGATTGAGTTGCTTTCACTTCTGTATCAAAATTTGACACTCTGGTATCATGACAACCTTACTAAGCAATGTACGTGATAACAGGCTGTGATAAACAAATCAACTTTTCCCTGAAGATCGAGATTCCCCCTTAAAAGAGATCAGAAAGATAAACATTTCTCCTCAAGGTCCTGCTCAAGGAGAAGTCTTCATGTCCTTAATTCACCTTACCAGGAGTTTCCACAAACTCGGTTAACACTTGAAATCACTTACATGCATATGACAGGGTAGATTATGAAATAAAGCACAACTTAATGATATTTTGCTGCAGACTGCACTGACAGCTTTTGGAGGATCTTGCAGGCTCACAACAGGTTGACAGTTCATCCTGATGAGGCTAAAAGTTAGCTTAGTGTCAGTGCAAACTCACTATACAAACCATCTGATTGTTAGTAATAAGATAACAAACTATCCGGGTGTTAAATCAAAGCTTTAGACTTGAAAATCAGCACAATAAAGCCATAATGACGATTTCGATGCGTGCTAAAAACCGACGGCCCAAACCTCGTGCAAAAAATGCGAAAATAAAGAATGCACTCATTCACAATATATAAATCACATACATCACCAAATTTAAGTTGGCAGAATAACGCATTAGGCTGTATTAAACAAATCGGCAAAGCTAGAATTTCAAAATATCTATTAAATTACTTGTGAGCACTATAATTAGTTTGCTTTTGCGAGAGATTGGTGAGAATGCTTCAAGAGTTGGCGATGATTCTTCTGAATTTAATGACTGTTAGAGTCTAAAATGGATGCCGAATACACCAGAGGGACATGATTGTTTGCACATCGTCAAAATATGTGCCCTACATACTTAAAATACGCGCAGCAGGTCGTATAGTCTCACCAACATGCCGTATTTTTTGACGGACATCGGCGGGACGTTCTCCTGGGTGTAATGGTTAAATCTGTGACCGAGCTAAACAGCGACTTCCGCTCGAGTGCGTCTGTAGTTGTCGTAGTTACAGCAGATGTTGAAGGAAGTTAATCTTCACGATTGCTGCTTTGTTTTACAAAACTTATAAATAAGTTTATAAATAAGCTGCTTATGCTTTTTCCAACTAATAAAATAATATATACTCATGATTAAATATGTATTTATTATGGAGAATCGTTCAGATACTTTCACTATGATGAAAAACTAAGACTAAACGTTGGTTTAAAAAAAGTGCCACAACTAAAACAGACGGTTCATTTTGTTATGATTGCAACCTTTTTAAGATTAATAATTAATAAAATATTTCATATCCCTGTTTGCTATTACCATTTATTAATAACACTAGTAATTCATTCTACTAGTATTTTTTCTTTTATTGTACACTAATTATTTCGTTTTATTCCCTTTTGCCTGTTTCAGTGAATGGCTGTTAATCTCTGTTTTTATTTTCATTCAGTCTTGCCTTTGTAAAGCACTTCTGGTTACATTTTTATGTACGTAAAGTTCTATAACAGGAACGTTCAGTTGAGTTATTGACTATTTTGACTATGTAATATTTGGTCCATGAGATTATTATTGATTTACAAATGAGCTATACTGAATGTATCATCTATTCTAGTCGTGCCATAACAGTAATATCGTGAGGGTGAAACAATAAGTAGGGATGCACAATATTGGATTTTGCCGATGTCCGATATTTCAAAAGCGATCATTACCAATACTGAGCACGAAGTCTCTACTATAAATAAATTACTGAATATTTTTTGTTGGGAACATATGTAAAGCAAGAAAAACAAGATTTTGATATTGAATAAATGACACTTTTGGATATTAAGAGATGATGAGGCAAACCCTCAAGGTATACATTGGACAGTTTACAAATATTTCAGACTATTTACGAGATCTTTATGGCTGATTTGTGTGGTCAAAATATCTGCTGTAAATATCAGCAAAGATTTTCACATCTGCTGATACTGATATTGATCTGAAAATACTGTGCATCCCTAACAATATTCACATTTAATCTGAATTATTGGCAAGATGGTTGAATATTGTCCCACAGCATAAAAAAGTGAGCGGTAAATTATCTTGTGAATATTATCTTATTAAAAAGTTTAACTTGCTTTTACTAAACTGAACTTTCACTACATCTATAAACGATCTCTGTTTATCAACTACTTCTTACCATTTTATATAAAATGAATTAAACGATTTTACATTATATACCTATATTTTTCATATCTTTTGCATATGACTTATTACCTACGCTAGTCAGTTACTCTCACTATTTTAGTTTAATTGTAGTATATTTTTTCTTGTAAAAATCAGAATTATTATCTTGTTAATAATCCAAAAATTAGCTGACATTATACTACTTAAAACATCTTAATTTACTCTGGGTGTTTATACATTAATTCTACTTAAATATCCTTAACTTTGAAAGTCACAGATGCATGTCGCTTACAAGGCACCAGTCAACACGGTCGCCATCCTCACCGCTACACCGAGCTAACAGGTTGACAGCGACGTTAACGTAACATAGTAAACAAGCCAAGTTAGCTGTGGTTGCTAATGCTAACTGCGCTAACGCGTATCGGAAATGGACACCCAGCAGTAACAACAGTTCCAGGGCGCACTAACCGCCATTAAAACAAAGAATACGGTGCTTTAGGTCCCCCTGAACGCACTAACGGCGACCAGAGCTCCGCGGAGAGGCGGCAGTTACCGTCCTCTCGGAGCCTGACAAGCCCAGTGAAGGCCTCTCTTCCTCGGGGCAGCTCTCCTCCTCCTCCCCCGTCTCACACTCACCCTGGTCGAGGTGATGTCCATCATAACCTCCTGGAAAGCGGCCGTCTCCTCGGCCTGTCGCTGGGTGTGCAGCGCTATCTTCTCGCTGAACTTTCGCGGGTTGGAAGCCCCCGACCCGGAGCCCGAGGTGGGTCCGGGTCCGGGTCCACAGCCGCCTGAACCCGTCGCAGACATCTTCACCGAGCGGACGGACGGGGACGACTTGACGTAGTGGAATGATTTTCAGCAGAGAGGAGCGGGAAAACGAAGACGTCTCACTCCGGCGGAGATTCAGCGGGCAGGAAATGTCAGCGAGAGCGCGCTGTTGTTTTAGCGCCGGAGCGGCACAGAAATATCGCCATGTTACGAGCATTCAGCGGAGCACAGAGGGGGATTGTGTCGGTAATTGATTTAGTGAGGGATGGATGGAGCCGTTTGGGTCGGCGGGGCTTTCTCTCTGTTTATAC
This sequence comes from Cetoscarus ocellatus, assembly GCA_037902135.1. Lineage (NCBI taxonomy): Eukaryota > Metazoa > Chordata > Actinopteri > Labriformes > Labridae > Cetoscarus > Cetoscarus ocellatus. The sequence continues at coordinate 634,201 of JBAMNC010000913.1, read as the reverse complement.
CGAGAGAAGATTCACCGCCTGGGCGCTGCAAACCAGGAAACACAGCGACATCCAGCGGCTGACGGCGGTAACTGCAGCCCCTGATGGACGAGGCACAAACTTCACTAGCTTAGCAGAGCTGTATGGCGGCCCTGAAGTGCAAAACACAGCGACAACTGAGGAAACAAAACAATAAAAAATAAACCCACTGCAAACAGCAACAACAAAAAATACAATTTTCTGTCAGGGCTCCTCGACTTTGGAGTGCCCAAGGAGATAAGGCGAGCTGAATCAGTGACATCTTTTAAATCGTATCTTAAAACACACTTTTTTAGACTTGCTTTTACATGACCGTTTTATTGCTCACATACTTGTTTATCATCCATGTTAGCTATTTATTTTATCTACATAGTTATTTTATGATTACCTGTTTAGCTATTTTTAAACTCTCCTGTTCTCACTCTTCTCACCGGTTTCTCATCGTTTTAGTCCTGTTTTTACCATCTTTTCTTGTTTTAATATACTCCCTTTTATTATTATTATTATTTTTATTCTTTTATTTTATGTATTTATTTATTTTTTCTCTTTATCTGCCCTCTTCTTTTCCATCTTCATGATGTGATGTCGTCAACTATCAACTGTCATAAATTTATCTATCTATAAATCTAGGATCTATTTATTGTCTTGTTGTCTCCTTGTAATTGTATATAAAACGAAACACCTTCTTCATCAATGTTCTTCTTCCGTACGTTGTAAATTACTTCAGCTGTTTCCAGCTCACCAGTTCGCTATTTTCCTTCCTTTTGTTGCTGTAGTTAACATGACCTGCTCTGTGCTTTTTCCTCTGACTCTTTTGGTCTCTGTTGACCTTATTGTTGATTTTATTGTACCCAGAATACTGGTGAGGTGCTATATAAATAAAGTTCTTCTTCTTCAACAACAACAACAACATTAACTTGTCAAAATAACAAAATACTGCTAAAAAAAACAATAAGGATGCAAATACAAATATAAAAAAATGTAACTAAAAATAATAAAACTTAACCAAAAAACAACACTGACTCAAATTATGCCAAAAACATAAACAATGACACAACAGCTCCCAGAAAATACTGCCTAAGCATTAACAATGTCACAACAAATAAAGAAATCATCAAAATATAAAAGATCACTGCCAAAAAAACAACAATCCAAATGCAAATAAATAAAAAATTAACCAATAATAACAATACACTGCTTAAAAAACAATGCCACATAAATAGGAAAAAGTGAAGAAATCATTGCCAATAAACAGCAACCTATCAGCTAATCAAAATCAACATTAAAATAAGTAGAGACAGCCAAAAAAAACAACAACAAAGAAGCAGATACAAATCTAGAAAGTAACAAAAAATAAAAAAAACTCTTCCAAAAAACAGCACTGACCCCCAAAAAAAGAAATCAATGCCAAAAAACACAAACAATGACACAACGGATCTCAGAAAATACTGCCAAAGAACATAAACAATGTCGCAGCAAAGAAATCATCAAAATGAAAATAAATCACTGCCAAAAAACAATGCAAATAAAATAAATTAAAACATAACCAGAAATAATATTACACTGCTTAAAATAACAATGCCACATAAATAAAAAATGAAAAAATCATTACCAATAAACAACAACCTATCAGCTAATCAAAAATCAACATAAAAATAAGTAGACACTGCCAAAACAACAAAGGAGCAAATACAAATATATAAAGATAACCAAAAATGATGACACACAGCCAAACAAATGACAACGACGCAAAAAGAAATCACAGTCAAAATGCAACAACCTATAGACAAATTAAAACTAAAAATGTACAAAAAAAGAAAGCAGTGACAAAAAAACAACAATGAAGCAACAAATTAAATAATATATATTTATATTTATATATATATATATTTAATGGTTTAAGCTTGAAATATGAGTACCATTTGGACATGTGATTCTTGGTTAAATCCATACAGCACTTTTAAATGTAGAAGAGCAGCTTGATTATAGAGTGATGCTGGATATTATTGCTGTGGTGGATTTATCCTCAAAGATGAACGATACTACTAAAGATTTTATGTATTAAAATGTCATGACTTAAAAAAAATAAAATGTCCTTATGTCTATAGCTTATATCTCCAACTGAAGTTAGTAAAACATGATCGGGACAGGACAATTTAGCCCTATAGCCAAATAAATGAAATTGTTTGACAAACATTAAACTAGCTGGTCATTAGTTATTGTTTCCTACGGTAGAGTAAGGATAGAAATGTTTAGTGAGCTCTTTGGAATAAACTCAAATTAATTTCAACAAAATATGCATTATTGGCTATTTTCTCCTGGTGGCTCTGCAAGGATTAATACTCTTCAAGCTGCTCCAGTAAGCTCTGTATAGATTTATTTGTCGACTTCTGAGAATTAATGGAGGCACTTGTGCAGAAGGTTTAACACATCAATATATTTTTAAATTTGATGTAAGTACATGGGGAATTTTTATTGTGCTCTGTGGGTTTTTAAGGGTGTTTTTGTCTGTCTGCGCTATATATGTGTGTTGTCTGCCATAAAGTCTAATTAGCTGATTGATTGTGTTTGACCTATGGTTCTGAGTTATTGAAGTCACAGATTCTAGTCTAATGGTGGTTGTTAGAAAAATGCTTTGTCACAGTGACAAAACAAAGTTAAACATGGACTAAAAAGGACCAGAAACACTCACAGCTCTCATCCAAATTTCTCATCAGTGTAATTTCTTCAGCTGGTTTCCATGGCGACGGCGGTGTGAGGTCAAATAAGAACAAGGCTGAGGTGTGAACGCCCACTCTGACACACGGAGGATGGATCACTTTAAGAGGAGTGAGTCATCTGTCAAATAGGCGAGCTTTGATTAATACTAAACAGAACTAGCGCGCCCTCTGCTGGCTGAATCAGATTACTGCACACCTGTGGAGCGCATCCACTGAAGACAGGCTCCGTCCCCCTGGGGTTTAACTCAGTGATGTTTTGAATTAAAGGCCTTAATAAGCCTTCAGCTCCTTCTGAAAACAGTCAACAAACTGAAAAAATGTTTGGAAATGTGGACGGCTCAGTGTAAGAGCGAGAGCAGAAACAGTCTCTGTGATAAAGAGACAATTCAGCAAATTTTTACATGAATATTTCAGCATGACAAAAGTACGTCCCAGACTTGTTACAGAACTTTTGACTCCTGATCAAAAGTAAAAGCAATTTTTTTTAGATGTTTTGGAACAAATTCAAGAAAACCCACATCCTTAGGAGTGATTACACAAGATGAAACGTTGATCCATCGTCACCAAGGATGAAGAAAGCATGACAAAGCAAGTCCAAAGTCAAAACCTGTTACAACCAGCTCGTTTGGGAAAAGGGTAACATAAAAACCAAGATCTTAAAGTGGTTTAAGTTATTTATTAAACAAAAGTAAAATTGTGACAACAAAAGGGGAGGCAATAAACTAAATGAGTGCTGTAAAATAAAAGTAAAACGAGAACAAAAAGAGGCTCTAGGTTAAAGTTATTAGAACAAGTCCTAACTAACAAATCAAAATAAACAATACAAAACAAATCAGCACCCAAAATCCTTAATGTGTTTAACAAATAACAGATCTAATGTGTGTGTGTAATGTGTCTAAGTTACAAAAACAATATAGTGCCTCACAAAAGGGGTTGACATAGCTTTCAGAGTTTCTAACAACAATTCTTAACACAAAGAGGCACAGGAGCATAGCTGGATACAGCGTGCTGTGGAGCTTCAGGCTTGCCAACTTCTTATAGTGAACCCCGGTCGCTCCTGATTTGCTGGTGTTTGGCCAGCTGCGCCAATCAGGGTTCCTCGGTGCAGGTGAACCGGATCAGCACTCTCCTGCTGCAGCGGCAACCTGAGAGCGTGTAGAGAGGCAGGCGCAGGCACACACATACACAAGCACACACATGCATACACAAGAGCACTCACGCAAAGGGGAGAGAGACTCCAGCCCTGTTTACACGAGGCCGAATTCGGCCGTGTCCGAAGAGTTTTCATAGCCTCCCGTTTACATGGGAACGGTGCCTGGAGCGCCTGAATCCGCAAACTTTTGAAACCAGGGCGGAGAGTTTTGAAAACGCATTGCCACCCGGCTCCGTGTAAACAGGATTCATCGTTTCAGGGGGAAACACTGACGTCACCAGTATACGGTGGTGGCCGTAACACCTCCCCCTTAAGATGCAAACCTGTCATGAAAGGTTTGTTACAGAACACAAAAAAACAACAGAATCTGGACAGCGCATCAGCAACAACATTTTCTGACCCCTTTTTATGCCGGATCTCTAGGTTGTAGTCCTGCATGATCAGTGCCCACCGCATAAGTCTCTGGTTGTAGTTATACATGCGGGTTGTGGTCAGTGAAGACCACCACTGGCAGAGGACTGGAACCTACGTAAACTTCGAAGTGCTGAAGTGACCACAACAAAGTAAGTGCCTCTTTCTCTATGGTTGAATATTTTATCTGGTGTTTATTAAATTTGTGGGAGAAGTAGCCAAACACACCGGATGGTCAACTCCATCACTATCCTCCTGTAATAGGACAGCCCCAGTCCCGCGACAGAGGCATCCACCTCTAATTTAAACGTACGAGAGAAGTCGGGAGCGATTAAAGGAGTGATCTAGTGCTGTCAAAGGCATGTTGGCAGGTAGTGGACCAGGCAAAGTCGACTCATCAGCACAGTTAAGGGCTAAACAACGGACGAAAAGTTGCGACAAAAGCTGCGGTAATAACCGGCCATCTCCAGAAAACGGCGCAATGCTTTACGCATATTCAGGATCAGAAAATCATTGATGACAGCTACTTTAGCAGCGTGTATCCAGATACACTCAAAAAAAGCAACATGGGTGTCTGTTTTATCAACAGAAGTGTAACATGTAGCTTCTGTTATATTTATTCATGTTTAGTGGTTAAACATCTTTTAATCATGTAGTTTTAACATGACAGGCAAAATCCTTAAAACTACATGATTGCTTTATGTCAACACAACCTAGTGGGTTTAGATAGGAATCCCATGTGCAATACCTCTCCAGAGCAGAAGGTGGCAGTAACATGCGACAGGCCCTTTTCATCAGCTAAGGTAGCATGCTTCTGGTAAAGAAGAGCCACTATGGAGAGTTGGGAGATTTTGTGTGACTCACGACAAATTGAATCCATTGCATCCATCAAAATTAAAACCATCCACGGCGGAGAAACACCTCAATCAGTAAGTCCATTTCCCCTTTTAATTCTGTGATATTTATTTTGTAATTTATTTATTTCAGCTAACTATGACTGCTAGTTTTATCATAGTGTGTTGTTACCTTTTAGCTGAAACTAAATTACTGCACTCAAAGAAATAATTTGTTGGGTGAACATAATAAAATTATGGAAAGAATTTCAACCTAACTAAAATGCTTTCATTTAGCGAGATACAATTCTGTTGCACCAACTAATTGTAAATATGTTGAGTGAATATATGTGTCCACTCAACATAGTTACAATTAATTGGTTCAACAGAATTGTATCTCGCTAAATGAAAGCATTTTAATTAGGTGGAAATTTTATTATGTTCACCCAACAAATTGTTTCTTTGAGTGTACGCATTACAATTTGGCAACCCAGACAAAACCGTATCTACACGCCGTTGAAAGGTGGCAGGGGCGTTGCACATGCCAAAAGCCATGACTGTATACTGCAGGAAACAGTCAGGAGCCACAAATGTGGAGATCTTGGACGCGAGCTCGGTTAATGGGACTTGCCAGTATCCCTTTAACAGGTCTAATTTGCTCACGTATTTCGCAGAGCCGAGGGTGTCAACGCAATCCTCCATTCTGGGAAACGGATACGAGTCAGGAACAGTGACTTAACTAACTTTGAGAAAATCAGTGATGAAGTGAGGGGAACCGTCTGATTTTGCCTCCAGCAAACACGGAGAACTCCACGAACTGGAGCTTGGTGCAGCCAATCTGTTTTCTAACAGGTACTCAGTTTCTTTTTGCATTAACTCCCGCTTCACTGGATTCACTTGATAAGGATGCTGTCAGATGGGTTTGGCTTCTCTAACATCTATGTCGTGCTGCAAAACGGTGGTGTGAGTGGGAATGTCATTAAAGAGGCACATAAAACGACCATTAACGCAGTTATGTCACTCTGTTGCATGCAGATAAGGTGGCTTAAGTGGGAAGGGAGCGTTTTAAGCATCTCCGAGTTTGACAGACGATGAGACGAATGACGCGTCTTTAAATCATCCTCATCATCGATGTAAGAATGCTCAGTAACGATTCATGCACCGGCAGCGACAGCATCAAGCTTTTGAGTTTTCGCAAGTGAAGCGGCAGTGAAATTTGGGTCATGTGTAAAGTTCGGCTTGAGCATATTAATATGACAGACACGAGTTTAACGCCTTCTCTCCAGTGTGGCAATAACATAATCTGTTTCATTAAGGCGTTCACAGACCTCATACGGACCGGTAAATTTAGCGGAGAGAGCGGAGCCAGGAACAGGCAATAGGGCCAACACTGTATCGCCTACATTAAAGCAGCGATCATATTGGTGCTTCATCACAGATTGGGAGGACAACAAACACTCTTTAGCGAGGGAATTACCACAGTGTAACCTCTCACGAAATTTGGAAACATAATCGAGCACGTTTACCTCACGAGAGGGTTCAGAGGAAAGAAAAGTTTCCTGCAGGGACTTAAGCGGACCTCGGAGTGTGTGGCCAAAGACGAGCTCTGCGGGACTAAATCCTATGGACTCCTGGACGGCATCACCGGCAGCAAACAACACAATAGGAACACCTTCATCCCAGCTCTTACCTTTTTCTAATGAATGTTTTCAGAGCATAGACTTTAACGTCTGATGCCAGCGCTCTAAGGCCCCTTGGGATTCAGGATGTTATGGGCTGGACACGGAGTGTTTTATTTTTAATGTTTTGAGGACTTGTTTGAAAAGTTGTGACTGTAAGTTGGTGCCTTGGTCTGTTTGGATTACACGGGGGAGACCAAACATGGAAAAGAATTTCGTCAGTGCTTTGACTACAGAGCTGGACGTGATTTTACGCAGCGGGACGGCCTCGGGATAACGAGCGGCAGCACACATGATGGTGAGTAAGTACTGGTTTCCGGATTCAGAGCGAGGCAGTGGTCCTACACAATCTATAATTACACGCTCAAATGGTTCACCTGTTGCAGGTATAGGATGAAGTGGAGCAGGTGGAATTATCTGATTTGGTTTACCGGCTAACTGGCACACAGGACAACAGCGACAAAAGTCTGACATTAAACCAGGCCAGAAGAAATGTTTTAGGATTAGGTTGTAAGTTTTGTTTACTCCCAAACAGCCTGACCATTGGCTTTTGTGGGCAATAGACAGCACATGTTGCCGGTATACTGATGGCACAACAACCTGGTAAACACTGTCAGAATCAGTTAAAGAAGGAGACCATTTACGCACCAGTATGTCACTTTTTCAGCACTTGCTTTGTCATCACTTACCACACTTTCAAAGCAACGTTTCAACGTTGGGTCAGCCCTCTGCGCAGCGGTGAGGCGTTCACTGTCCAGAGCAGCGCCAGACTGTCTGATGGGGATGGACTCTGACTGTCAGAGTGCAGACTGCAGAGATGCTTTCTCCGTCACAGCTTTTGCATTTTCCTCTGGAAAAGCAGACATAAGCACTGAATCAGACAATGAGAATTCATCAGTTTTAGCTTGAGCACGAGTAATGGCACAAGACGGGAACAATTCAGTCAGAGTCAGATTCACAACTTGTTATAATTTCGGCGCTCTGAGGGGAATCCAATACCTCAAGCGCAGGAATTACTTTACCGCCGGCTATGTCGTTTCCCATCAAACTACTGTGGGACATAACCCATCTCGATTTCTTACAAGGCAACACTATAACCGCAAGCGGACTTTTCTGAGAATGGTAAAGCACCAGCCAGGATCACAGGCTGAGAGGCACCGGTGTCTCTCAGGATGTGCACTGGGCACTGATCAGCAGACTCACCTGTCAGAGATACCAACCCAACGGCTCGAAACACGGATCTGGGCAGGCAGAAGAAACAGGATTAGATTTAGTACAATTTTCAGTTTTTATTAATCCAATTCCCATTACCGTTCTGTTCTTTTCTTTTAAAGGTGGGGCAGTTTGCAATGAGGTGTCCAGATCTATGACAGAGAGAGAGAGCGAGAGACAGAGAGCGCAGACCTCCGCCAAGCAGCTTCAGTCCACTTTGGCGAAAATGGTCCTTTCTGGCAACGTTAAAGAATCCTTTAAAAAATTCCTGGATCTGGATGGTGATCCGGATCAGTCCCAAAATCTAATCATTTCTTCCTTATCCCATTCCACACATTTCCTGCAAATTTCATCCAAATCCGTCCATAACTTTTCAAGTTATCTTGAACACAAACAAACAGACAAACAAACCAACGCCGGCAAAAACACAACCTCCTTGGCGGAGGTAACAATCCCTCTCGTCTTTTTTATTAAAAGACGTTTTCTTTGACATTAAGGGGATCATTTTGGAGGAGAGGGCTCCAGAAGAGTCAAAGGCGATTCAACACGATCATAAACAGAAAAACTGAGAGAAAAAGTCTGAAGAAAGAGGCCACAGCTGTGGAGAAATGGTTTCATTCTTCATCAAGACGACGCTCCAGCTCACACCACATTCTCGGTAAAACAGTTTCTGTCCCACAAAACAACCACAGAGCTGTTCACCTGATCGAGCTCCGTGGGACTTTCTCCTTCTTCCTGAGATCAAATCTGATCTAATCACAGAGGATCCGAGACAACTGTCTGAAGAAGACCTGCTGCACCTGATCAGTGAGACCCAAAGAGACGAGACTGAAGGAGGAAGTGTTTATGCTTGTGAACGCGTTTACGTTCATTCAGTTAAACCCGGTTAAAGCTTTAGTCTTGCTTTTTAATAACCATACCTTGCATACTTTATTATTAAAATGTATTTCGTCAGAATCTGAAGAATACTGGTGTTTCTATTAAAAAAGAAATAACTGTTAGATTTCATGCATAATGAGCAGAACATCACAAAAATTCTGTAACACCAAGTTAGATCATAATAAACTGCTAAAAACACATCTTTTTTCCTTGGCATTCAGTCCCAGCTAGACGAGTAACCTTGATTTTTGTCTTTTATCTTTTATTCCCTATCTTCTCTTTTACTCTTCTTTTATTATTTTATTATATTTGTTTTTAATATTGTGTTCATTTTTATTCCATTACTGTTTTTATTATTATTAAGTGTATGCATGATTATATTGTGCCCCTGTACAGCACTTTGGTCAACCGAGGTTGTTTTTAAACATGTGTTAGAAATAAACTTTGACTTGACTTGACTAAATAAAAAAAAGAAAAATCCATGTCCGACTTTAATTCCCCAAAAATCAGACTAGAGGTCCTGTACTTTATGAAAATTAGTTAAAAAAATTAAACAATGAAAAAATAAAAATGATTTCTGCAGCAATAATACACTTGTTATGAAGACCTTGAATACTTATAATACCAAATAAAATACTACTTTTACTTGCAAAAAAATAAAATAAATAAAAATAAATAAATAAATAAAAATACAAAAAGAATAAACTCTGAGGTGCAGTACTGTATGAAAATTAATGAAAAAAATCATATACACACTCACACACACACACATATATATATATATGTATATATATATGTATATATATATATATAAATATATATAAATAAATGTGGGCTCTGCAACAATGATAACCATTTACTCAGAGATCCTCTGATACCAAGTAACATTTTAAAAAAAATAAAAAATTAAAGCCAACTTTTAATCCCAGACTTTGAGGTGTTGTATTGATGAAAATTAAAATGATTTATATAAATATGGTGTCTGCGACAATGATAAACCTGATACCAAATATACTGAGAAAAATCCTGTGATATGAAGTGATTTACTGCCAAAAAAAGTTTAAAAGTTGGACAAAATGCCTCTAAAATAAGACTGTCATGCTGCACTTTATGAATTTTACTTAAAAATAAACAAAAATGTTTAATTTCGCTCTCACTTTAAATGTAAGGACTGCTCAATTATTGCCAAAAATCAAAACCAAGATTACTTTAATAGATACTGAGGTCGAAATAATTAAACACGATTACTAACTGAATTTAAAACATGTACCACATGCTTTTGTTGAACAAATATGCTTTTGACATGATCATTTTAACATTAAAGAACAATAAATATATAGAAATATACATGTAAAATAAAAGATACCTCAAAATAAAGCATGAATGATAATGATAGAAAAAGACAAAAACACTTTAAAATGTCATGTGGCACAGAAATCTTTTAATCTTAATTCTAAAGATTAAATTACTGTTAAAGGCAGTGATTGTAGTTGAGACCTTTCCCCCCAGAATCAGACTGGGAGCCGCTGTGCTGGTTAAAAAAATGATCCGTTTTTAATTCAGTTTTTCTCGTTTTATTATTACACAAAAATATTCACACATTTGACACAACAATGAAAATATCAGGGTGCTTTGGATCAGACACTGTTACAAAAATACTTTTGTAAAGGTTTCGTTTTGGGTCTTTGCAGAACATTCCCGCTCCTGTTCCTGCTGAAACAAAGACATAAAGATAAATCTGGTCTCCAACATCAGATTTTCTCCTCTCAGTGGAGTAAATTCCTCTGAGTGACCATAACAGTCGACTCTTTGTGTCGCTGCAGCGCCACAATAAAAGACTTCTTTTATTCTGAAGGGAGAGGAGGAACTTTTGGAGTCCGTCCCGGTGAACAAAGTGTTTCCTGTTTTCACACAGAAAATGAAAAATGAGAATAAAATCACACGTTCTCCATGTGTGAAGGGATCCAGTTTCACACCAGAGAATAAAAGTCTGCTTGTGTCTCTGCAGCAGGACTTTGAGGAGATTGTTTCAAATTAAGACCTCCATCATATGATAGGTGCTTTTGTGGATGCATGGGGGATTTTGGGACTGAAATGTGCAACAAAAGGCGGAAATTATTCATAACATCAGCGTGCAAACACAGTGGACATACAGTTAGTGTTTAAGAGAGGTCAACAAGAAAGATTAAGTCATAAAAATCAACAATAAAATATAAAAAACAGCTTCTCAAACATGCAAAAATGTACCATTCTCTTTAATTTACATCACTGTGAATGTACTTCCAAAGACTGAATTTTAAAGTCTGAGGGTCATTATTGAGTCAATTGTTAGCCCTCCCTATGCATCTACAATAAAATGTATATTTTTCAAAGGCCATGATGCACATGCTATTTTTGTGGCTTATGAACTTAAAAAGCTTTAAATTAGCAATAAAATAAGGATGAGCGTAATGATATTTACCCTGGTAAATCTGGGAGAGTTTGAGAGAGACTGGACCAATGACAGCAGAGTTATTAACACATTCCCGTTTCTGAAAAAGGTTTGAGTGATTATTACAAAAATGTCCTTTTAGTTTTATACAAGACTTTGATAACTTTTCTTTAGCAAGGTCTCCGTTAGCTGTACACCAAAGATGAAGCTGATTTGATGAAAGCTCTGGTGGGAGTTTGTCTAAATATGAGACATGTAAAACTCTAAATGTTCATTATTTTCTTCAAAATGCCGGACTTCTCTTTGGGGTTTTACCATGACAGTAATAAACTTCTTCATGTGTCTCAGGAAGTTGAGCACATTTGAATTCTTTAATTTAATGGAAAACCTGTTTGCGGTGAACCTTCAGGTCCTTGCATCACCGTCTTCATACTTTTACATATTTTAGTATATTCTGGTAAAAGTTGAGGATTAATTTCTGACCTCATTTTTGGTAATTCTCTGATACACAGCATCAGATCTGTCAGCCATGTGCTTTTTGGGTTTCCATGGTTACAGTTTGATGAAGAGCACGGCGGTGACCACGGCGAAGCCCACCAGCAGCATGGCCACCTTGAGGATCCTGTTCCTGGAGGAACTGAGCTCATGCGGCAGGATCTCCATGAAGGTGATGTAGATGAAGGTCCCTCCTGCGAGCCCCTCCAGCGTGCAGCGGGCCAGCTGGTGCTGCGGCGACGTCCGGCTCTCCGTGAGGCCGATCCCCACGCCGATGCCCAGCGGGGACATGACGGTGAACAGCAGCAGGCAGCCGACCACGACGGAGCGCCGCAGACGGCTCTGACACAGCTTGGAGGACATGCTGAAGGAGATGATGCTCTTATGGATCATCAGAGCCAGGCACAGCTCCAGAACCTCCTTCCCGTCCTCCACCAGGCCCACGGCCAAACCCTCGAAGACGGAGTGCAGCGACAGGGAGAAGACCAGGATGAAGGCCCGCAGGGCGGACTGCGAGTTGAAGTCCACGTGGAAGTGGCCACTGTCGGACTCCTCTGACCCCGGACGGCGGTGTGCGTGGTGATGACCGTTGGCCTGGGCGCTGGAGTCGACCAGGAGAGAACGACGCTCCTCGGAGACCGCCGCCGACTGATCCCTGAAGGCCAGGATGATCTGCTCCAGGACCAGAACCAGGAAGAAACCCATGGCCATGATGAACTCTGGGAGAGGGAACTGGAGCTGGAAGGAGACGGGAGGCATGGTTTTAATTTATTTATTTTTTATTATTATTATCATTTTATTTCTTTATTTGTTATTTTTTCATTTATTTTTTAAAAAATGTATATAAAACAACAGCAACAACCAAAAAAATAATATTATAATAAATGTAATACATATATGTATATATACATAAATCTTATATATATATATACACATATTATATATATATATATATATATATATATATATATATATATATATATATATATATATATATATATATATATATATATATATATATATACATACATGCATACAAACACGAATAAGGAGCTGGAAAGAGATGAGAGGTGTAGTTCTTTAATTATTATTATTTTTTTTAATTTTAATTTTTAATTTTTTTTTTTATTTTTTTACATTACGAAACAGCAAAACAAAGAAAAAAATACATTAATAAATGTAAAACAAACACATATATATATAGTTTTTAGAGTTTTTTAAATTGATTTTTTTAAGTTTTAATTTCTAATTTTTATTTGTTGTTTGGTGAAATTTATTTAATTTTTTATTTATATAAAACAACAGCAACAACGAAAAAAATAATACTATAATAAATGTTTTATATATATATATATATATATATATATATACACATATATATATACAAACAAGAATAAGGAGCTGGAAAGAGGTGAGAGGTATAGTTTTTTTTTATTATTATTTTTATTTGTTAATTTTTCATTTATTTTTATATAAAAAAACATATATATATATGTATGTTTAAATGAATACAAACACGAATACGGAGCTGGAAGGAGATGAGGGATATATATATTTTAATTGATTTTTAAATTATTTTTTATTTTTATTTGTTTTTTTTTGGTTAAATTTATTAAAAATAATACTATAATAAATGTAATATACCTACATACATGCATAAATAATGATAATAAAATGAAAATATAAATTTAAAAACAGGAAAAAAGCCTCAAGCGTATTTTGAAAGCTGATTGTCTATTTTAATACACAGAGTTTATGTAGATAAAGGGGTCAGAAGTCTGGACTAGAGTCCAACAGGATGGTCCAGGATGGTGCTAAAGGAGCCAGGGTGCAAGAAGAGTGAACTGTAGGACCCTGCATGTCTAAATAGTCCAGTCTCACACACTACATACAGCCATACTCCATTTTCAGCTTGGAGCTTCTCCAACTTTATATACCAACTATCCATCCTTATAACAGGTTTGATATCGAGGAAGGGTTTTTGGGCATCGATGGCCTCTGGTTTGAGTCCAGCACAGATCCCACGTGCAGGAGGATCTCGCAGGAGCACTGCCTATGTGTGTATGTAGGAGCCCACATAGAAAAACAATAAAAAACAGTTAATCGACAAGCTGGACGATGAAAAGAAACAAAAGCATCAGTGAAACACCTGCAGACGGATGCTTCAGCCTCCAAATCATTTACCAACTTCTTAAAAGTGAAACCATCTCACTGAGTTTCAGGTCTTTCTGCAGCTCATTCAGCAGCAGATTTTAAAACTTTTTGTAAATGTGGGGTTAAATGTGGGGTTATACCGATCGGCTCTTCCTCTCTTTCCCGCCTGATAACAACTGCCTCAGCTTCACTTTCTTCATGCCTCACTGGTATCTCCACATGGATGGAGGAAAGCCACCTTCAACTAAGGCCCCGTTTACACGACAACGTTGTCCCCAGAAATGAAAGGTTTTGAAGCTGAATAATTTATTTTACAAAATGAAGGAGAGGAGGTAAGATCTGATAAGTGTGCACTTCTTTCCTTTATTTTAGAAATATATAAACTCAATCATTTAGTCTTATGTTAGATAAATTTCATTTTTTTGCATGTGTGCAGATATCTGATCACATGATACTTTTTGATGATGTTTCAAACGATTCAATCAAAATAAATGTTGAAACATGACTCACTGTTAATGAAAAGTCTGTTTCAGAACCAAATATATGTCCTTTTTATAATCTTAAAATGTTATTTCCTCTACAGTTTGTGTACAAAGTAAATATCCTGAGGTTTTTTTTTGACATTTGGACTTTAAACTTGTAAAATTTTGCAGAGATGATGTGCTGCTGTTATCTTTGTAACACGGGAAGACTAAAGTGCTGATCAGAGGAAACCAGAGGATGTGGAGAAGATTCAGATCAGAGAACAGAAACATATTTATTACACAAGAAATTAATTTCTATTTATTACAAAAATATCTGCACATAATGGGGAATAGCTTGGCTTATGGGAGAAATTCTTAGTAAAAAAAAAAGTTTGACCGAAGTGATTAAACGTTCTCTTCTCATGCCAACGTTCAGCCGATCTGGTTTGCAGTTTGTTGTCAGATATTTTCATTTTTTTTAAACCAATGTGTTTATTTAGTTTTGCAATATTTTACAAAGTAAAATCACTGAATACATGAAAAAAAGAAATAAATTAATACATTTAAAATAAACTAAAAATGTCAATAGAAAAAAAAGACATTGGAGAACCATAGTTTCCTGCTTGGTTTGGACCTCAGGAACAACAACAAGAGGAGATCATAAGATCCTGAACTCCTCTGACCGATGAAGGTCAGGATGTACGACTGTAGCAAACCTAAAATCACCTTGTAAGTAAGAAGATGCCGGTGTTTGGACAGAGGAGAAATCCTACACGTGCAAAGAAGAAGCAGGGATGAGTGAGGGGTTTAAAGTCAGTGATGAATCTCAGAGCTCCAGGATACACAGTCGGCTCAGATGTAAAGTCTTTTTCTAGGTTCAAGAGAAAGACGAGATGTAATCCTGAAACAAAAACACAGCTTCAGCTTTAATCTCTTTACCAGTTGTCGTATACGTGGGGTTAAATGTGGGGTTATACTAGGGCCGGGCGAAATGGCCTAAAAATAAAATCCCATTTTTTTTTTTTTCACAAAACTCGATTTACAGTTTTTCAAGGAAAAAAACTCCATGTGACACTAATAACAAGAATCAAGTATTGCATTAATGTTATAAAAACATTCTGAAGCTCAACAGAATTTCCCTGGTATAGTTAAGTTGGATGCTGGTATTTATTCATAAAATAT
Organism: Cetoscarus ocellatus; assembly: GCA_037902135.1. Lineage (NCBI taxonomy): Eukaryota > Metazoa > Chordata > Actinopteri > Labriformes > Labridae > Cetoscarus > Cetoscarus ocellatus. The sequence continues at coordinate 618,570 of JBAMNC010000913.1, read as the reverse complement.
TGATAATGTAGTTTGAATGTAGGCAAGTTTGTCCACACGAACACTGATTCTGAGCTGTTTTCACAGAATACTGTCATTTAAAAAACAATTATAAGCCTAAACATGTGCTTGTGCAGAACATGACAGAGCCTAGACTATAAAAACTGTACATTTTCAATATCTGTATCTGTAAACATTGCAACAACTTACTATTAGAGTATGTGTAAGTCAAAAATAAAAATCTAGATTTTTTTTAGTTTTTAAATCTTCTGCAAAAAATAATTCGAATTCATCAATTTAGTCGATATATTGCCCAGACTTAGGTTACACTCGGCTCTTCCTCTCTTTCCCACCTGATGTCATAGCTGCCTCCGCTTCAGTTCCTTTGAATAAAATCGGAAATGTATAATTTTGTGTGTATGTATTTATAGCCAATTTGATAACTTTGATAGAACAAGGCTATTTTTTCATTACATGATTAAGTCTTGTTTTTTCAGATAAATTAGATTAAAAAACTGTTTGTATTCCTATAGATTTTGAAGCTAAATAATTGGTTATTAATTGATGGAGAGGGGGTGGGATCAAATAAGTTCTGACTTCTTCTTATTCCTTTCCAGACATGTAACATTTATCCAAGTGCTAATTTTCTTTTCTTTTCCGTCTATACTTTTATTTTGCCTTTAGTCATATGTTTGAAATAAATGAATCATTCATTCATTCATTTATTAATTCATGCCTCATTGACACTGTATCTCCACATAGATGGAGGAAAGTCCCCTTCAGCTAAGGCCCCGTTTACACGACAGCATCTTCCCCAGAAAGAGAAAGTGTTTTCCTTTCTATTTTTTAAAGCCCTCTGCTTTCACACACAACCGTGAGAATGACTGAAAATGGGGTAGCGGTCAAGTGACGGCGCAGAAAGACCCCCAAATACCAGAGAACATCTGTAATATTTAGTTATTTATGTGTTATTTGAGGTTATTTCCTGACAGCTTTCAGGGGACTGTTGTACATCCATATTTGGGCTGGTTCATCCTAAGGTTGTCCAGGGTCAAGCCCATGTCCAGGCTGGCGAAAAGAGAATCTGGTGTCGATGGACTAAACAGGAAATCTAATGACGTACAGGCATGCGATAAGAGGTTTGAGGAGTGAGAAGATTTCAGATCCGTCTCTTAAGTTTATTCAGGCACTGTTCTGTTCTTCTCTTGTCTCTCATCCTGAATAAACTCACCAGACTTCAGTTGCTGCGTTGTTTCGTCCCTCGTCTTTGTCTTGCTTTCTCTACACTTTTGATCGGGGCAAATCTTCAACAAAGTGGTGCTGAAACCTCGTGTGGGTGGGGGCTGTGAGCGGTCTGGGCACGCTCCTGAGATCGGCCAGCCAAAGGTAGGAGAAGTTTAGTCTCATTTTTTAAAGTTTGATCTCACTGAGTGGCAGGATTGAGCTGGACCCCACGAGAGAACCACGAGTATGGAGCTTAGCTTTGAAGCCTGGTGTTTGAAGTATTAATCATTGATATATGACAAGCTGCAACAAAAGTGGGAAAGCACTAAATTGAGCGGGTGAGACGGCAAAAGAAAAAAAAAACTTTATCAATCTGAACATCAAACATCCTGTCCCTGCAGTGCATCCAGTTGAACACAGGTCAAAAAGGACCTGCAAAAAACTGTATTCTGTCTTTACTTGTGTTTTACACAATGTCCCAACTTCACTGGAATTGTGCTTTGTAAATAATCACTTCTTGAATTCTACCAAAGAGCCGAGTCAGGTCTGATTAAGGTGATAACTTATCAAGACTTGGCTCATTAGTGAGTTTGTGAAAATTGGAGCTGTCCATTAGAGCTCAAAAGGCAGTGACCCAGTGATTACGGACTCTCTAACATAATTATATGTGAAGAAAATTCACTATGCCGGGGATAGACAGATGCTGGTTGACTGGACTGATAGTAGCAGACAGATCAATCGCACTGGCTGACGATTCCGAGTAATAAAAACCCTTCAGCCCTGTAGCACCCTAAAATGTAATAATTTCCTGAAAATGTAATAACGCCTGAAAATGTAATAAAATTTGCACTTAACTCAATCAAAAATGTAATAAAACCCAATAATGTAATAATTTAACCAATAATGTAATAAAATATCCTGACTGATATTGTAATAACATTTTAACCGATAATGTAATACCTTATTACATTATTGGGGATTTATTACATTTTCAGGTGGGTCTTTTTTTTTTAAAACTGATAATGTAAAACTTGACAGATAATGTAATATATATGTTCATTTTCAGTCCAAAGTTCTCCATTTTGTGTTTTGAGAATCTAATACTGTTATATAAACTGGATTTAAAACAACAGAATGACTACTGGGTTAAAGTGCAGACCTTGAGTACCATACAGCCATATGCACGAGTACGCAACAAAAAGAAAGCTGAATTTAAAAGAAAAACCAAGAGTGCTTGGGTTCATTGCAACAGGTGATTCACATGCGTCAAGAGCGCTATATATATATATATATACCCTTTTTCTGTGGGGGCTCTGTGTGGGCTGAGCTCCCTTTCACTTCATCATCACACACACACACATTCACATAATGTGTGCTTCACACTTGTGTGTGGGAGAGAGAGCTCCGTTGTCATGGTAACCAACCCTCACAGACACCAGGTGCAGCACTTTGAACGTCCATCTCAGTCTGATTTTCTGCCTCTGAAAGCCTGTTGAACAACTGCTTAGTACTCAAACACCGTAAATGCTAGGTGAAAAGTAAAGTGACTGTGAGCGTCGGACAGGTCTTGGGATTCCGAATATGTAATTTTTTTTCAGATACTGTGAGAAATGACAGAGTTATCACGATTTAAAACAGTGATTCCCGCAGGACGAGTGAATTTCAAATTACAATGGCTGTCTATGAGGGAGCGTCATGGACTTTGCGCTAAACAGCTGGCTCTCATTTAATTTTCAAAAGAGGTAGGGCTTCAATATTGGGTTTATATGAGGCCCAGGAACCTAGGCAACATTTCTGTGAAAAAATTATTCACCTCCTATATATAGTTTAGGAGTTATGACAGTTTGTTCGCAGTTTTTTTGGGTTAAAAATTCGGATTCCTTCCACTCTGATGATGTCACTCACTCTAGCAGGCTGATTTTCTGGTGATTTTGGTCGACACAGGGGGTTTTTGAAGGCCCGGTTATCGAAAACCGTAAACCCTATTGTCATACCGAATAGATTCCTGAAGAGACGACAAGAGCGGCTGCGTTTTAGTGTTTGAATGAAGTCTGTAGGTGAAAGTATGGCGAAGCAGTAGTGCTTTGAAAAACTGGGTTTTTTTGGAGAGTTTTGGGAGTTTCCCCATTCATTTTCAATGGGACTTTTTTCGCAGTTTTTCGCGAATCACTCGACCAAAATTTCGCGAATTTCTTATAAAAGTCATAGCACACCGATCGGGACCGAGCCGCACGTTTTCATATATAATTTGTGGGGGTTTTCTCAAAGCCCTAGGAGGAGAAGCGAATCAAAAAAGTGGCCACAAGATGAAGAAAAAACAAACAATGGGGAGAGTGGCTCGTGGCAAAGCCCGAGCCCCCAATAATGCATCGAACAGTTCTTAACCCAATTTTAGTAGTTTCTGCAATCTCCTTAGATGTTTACTCTGCTTGATGCATGACCCTTCTTAAACAGACTAACATCTTTTCCATGTGTCTTTCCACATGACTGTTTAAGAAATGAGAAGCTATTCATTATTCATTGCATCAGCTGGATTTAAATAATTTGTTGACAGCTGAAAGATAATCGCTCATATAGATATTATCCAATAGGAGGCTTGTACCTATTTGCTCAGTTAAATCCAGGTGGTGATTTTTTTTTTTGGCCAGGCAGTGTATTAACTCAATCATTTAGTCTTATGTTAGAAAAATTTCATTTTTTTTGCATGACCACAGATATCTGATCACACTAATTCTTATTTCACGATGTTTCAAACAATTAAATCAAAATAAATGTTGAAACATGACTCACTGTTAACGAAAAGTCTGTTTCAGAACCAAATATATGTCCTTTTTATAATCTTAAAATGTTATTTCCTCTACAGTTTGTGTACTAAGTAAATATCCTGAGGTTTTTTTTTGACATTTGGACTTTGAACTTGTGAAATTTTGCAGAAATGACGTGCTGCTGTTATCTGAGTAACACGGGAAGACTAAAGTGCTGATCAGAGGAAACCAGAGGATGTGGAGAAGATTCAGATCAGAGAACAGAAACATATTTATTACACAAGAATTTAATTTCTATTGATTACAAAAACATCTGCACATAATGGGGAATAGCTGGACTTTTGGGAGAAATTCTTAGTGGAAAAAAATGTTTGACCAAAGTGATTAAATCTAATCTTCTCATGCCAAAGTTCAGCCGAGCTGGTTTGTGGTTTGTTGTCAGATATATATTTTTTCAAACAATGTGTGAAATGCATTTTGTACTATTAAAAAAAAAACATTAAATACACGAGAAAAATAAACTAATATAGTCAAAATAAACTGAAAATATTAATAGAAAAAAAGATATTAAAGAAACAGTTTGGGTTTGAGAACATCCTTAGACATTTTGAATCTTTGAATGTCCTCAAGTTTAATTATTATATTTATGTTATAGGGCTGAGTATTGTTAAGAACCTCACACTTCGATTCGATTTCGTTTCTTTAGGTTGTGATTTGATTCAATATTGATTTAGTAAGTACTAGAAATACACAAATAATTAGACTACCTGTTGACAATTTTTAACTATATTCATGCCATCATGAACATATGTGCCACCTCAAGTTTTTTAGCAATGAAACATCTGAAAATAAAAATTTGCACAATAATAACTTATTTATGCATATGAAGTACAAAAGTAAAAAACATGACAGTTCTGTATAAAACACTGAGAAAGTAAAGTGCATGTTAACCTAAATATTTCTTTCCTCTTGGACATTGCAATTAACCTCACATAATATTTTTCTGAACAATATCACATCTGAACCACTTCCCTTCATTTCTGGCTACATACTAAGTGTGTACATGTAGATTTTTGTTTGGGAACAGCAACTGGTCTACATGTTCAGCGCCCCCCACTGGCCAGGAGGTGAATCGATTCAGAAGATTTGCTGAAACGATATTGAATTTGGGGAGGAAATACTGCAATGCATTTATGAATAAAATACATAAATAATCTAAAGAAAGGAGTAAAGAGTACATTTTTCTGATTTTGTTGTTCCGTTATTGATGTTGTTTATACTTCGTACAGGGTCCTTGAGTGTCTTGAAAGGCACTTTTAAATAAAATGTATTATTGTTATTATTATTATTATGCTTATATTTTAGGAGTACACGTTCAGAGAAGTCCACTGTTAAAGATAAATTTATTTTTCTCCATTCTCATCCATGAAAAATTGAATAAAAGGTTCCCAAATACTGTGGAATAGATTGTGTTTATCCTTAAGTTTATAAGTGATTTTCCAAGGGTAAAATCAGACATTTCATTAAACCATTGTTTGATATATTTATTGATTATTTTGTTTATATCTATCTTTTTTTTTATATATCTTTCTAGCTGTTTTTTTTAAACTGCTATTGGAATCCTAATTTTCCTAAAAGAGTTTCCCAAAGGGATTAATAAAGTTCTATCTCATCTAACCTAATCTAATCTTTGTTGTAAGATATTTCAACCAAACAGGTGTTATAAGAGGATGAATGTGGAGCGTAGTGACATCCTCATTAAAAAGTGAACTTGAAGCAGCAAAAACTCGACTTGATTGTGAATAAAAAATGTTAAATTACTCCAAAATAAAGCAGATGATGTTCTGACGAGCTGAGTGAAATAACCCACAGAGACGAGCAAAAGCTTGAAACAGAAAGCACATCAAACAGTGAGTGACAGGAAGTGTGGGAAGCAACCCGCACACGCGCGCTCGGTTACCACGGCGTTAAACTGGTGCCTGTCGGAGCAGCTGGAGGTTAATTTAATGTTATTTGAGGGGGAGGAGTGTGATTCCCGTTAAACATCCCGGCCCTCACACAGACACACACAGGTTTCCCGGCAGAGCAGTTTTCAGCCTTGACCTTCAGCTGCCCTCTGACAAAACAACTCTGAAGCTACAAATGTTTCAGCCGAGCTGGCAGAGGCTTATCTGTTGACAAAAGCATGCTGCTGGGTAGTACCCACAATGCACTGAGGACAAACTGTGATTACTTTGACCCCCTCAGCTTGTCTTAAATATCACAAGCAGGTCAAGGTGTCCCATAACTCTATTATTATTTATCAACAACTGCCCAAAGTCCCTCCGGTCTGAGTCCCAAGTCGAGTCGAGTCATTTGGGTCCAAGTCTCAAGCAAGTCCCAGGTTTTTTCTGCTGTGGGCAAGTCAAGTCAAGTCGAGTGAAGTCGCTCACCATTGTCCCCCAGCCCACCCAAAAAAGCACTCAGGTTTATATCTTGAAGAGAGAAACCTTATCTTCCTAAGGTCGTGGTCAAAAAAGAGCCTGCAGACTAGCCTGCATGGATTAAACCAGCATAAAGCTGTTCATTTATCTATTACAGCATTACATGTCTGATTATGTAGACTGAGGTAGATGGGAAAGGCTACATCCCATGAAAGAAATGGCATGTTTGATACAAAAAATCAAACATGATCAAACCTACCGGTGGGACGTGCCCGGAACACCTCACCAGGGAGGCGTCCAGGAGGCATCCTAACCAGATGCCCGAGCCACTTCATCTGGCTCCTCTCAACGCGGAGGAGCAGCGGCTCTACTCCGAGCCCCTCCCGGATGACCGAGCTTCTGACCCTGTCTCTAAGGGAGAGTCCGGACACCCTGCGAAGGAAACTCATTTCGGCCGCTTGTACTCGGGATCGTGTTTTTTCGGTCACGACCCAAAGCTCGTGACCATATGTGAGGATAGGAGTGAAGATCGAGTGGTAAATCGAGAGCTTTGCCTTGCGGCTCAGTTCCCTTTTTATCACGACGGACCGGTGTAGAGTCCGCATCACTGCCGACGCCGCACCGATCCGCCTGTCGATCTCCCGGTCCATCCTTCCTCTGCTCGTGAACAAGACCCCGAGATACTTGAACTCCTCCACTTGGGGTAGAATCTCATCCCCGACCCGGAGAGGGCACTCCACCCTCCCCCGGGTGAGGACCATGGACTCGGATTTGGAGGTGCTGATTCTCATCCCAGCCGCTTCACACTCAGCTGCGAACCGATCCAGTGAGAGCTGTAGGTCTCGGTCTGACGAAGCCAACAGGACCACATCATCTGCAAAAAGCAGCGACCTGATCCTGAGGTCACCGAACCGGAACCCCTCAACACCCTGGCTGCGCCTAGAAATTCTGTCCATAAAAGTAATGAACAGAATCGGTGACAAAGGGCAGCCCTGGCGGAGTCCAACCCTCACTGGAAACGGTTCTGATGTACTGCCGGAAATGCGGACCAGGCTCTGGCACCGGTCATACAGAGAACAAACAGCCCGTATCAGGGTGTCTGCTACCCCATACTCCCGGAGCACCCCCCACAGAATCCCACGAGGAACACGGTCGAAAGCCTTCTCCAGGTCCACAAAACACATGTAGACTGGTTGGGCAAACTCCCATGCACCCTCGAGGACCCTGTGGAGGATATAGAGCTGGTCAATAGTTCCACGGCCAGGACGAAAACCACATTGCTCCTCCTGAATCCGAGGTTCGACAATCCGGCGGACCCTCCTCTCCAGTACCCCTGAATAGACCTTCCCAGGGAGGCTGAGGAGTGTGATCCCCCTGTAGTTGGAGCACACCCTCCGGTCCCCTTTCTTGAAAAGGGGAACCACCACCCCAGTCTGCCAATCCAGTGGTACTGCCCCCGATGTCCACGCGATGTTGCAGAGTCGTGTCAGCCATGACAGCCCTACAACATCCAGAGCCTTGAGAAACTCCGGGCGGATCTCGTCCACCCCCGGAGCCCTGCCACCGAGGAGCTTTTTGACCACCTCGGCGACCTCAGCTCCTGAGATAGCAGAGTCTACCACAGAGTCCCCCAGGTCTACTTCCGCACTGGAAGACGTGCTGGTAGGATTGAGGAGGTCTTCGAAGTATTCTTTCCACCGATCCAGGACGTCCCGAGTCGAGGTCAACAGCGCGCCATCCCCACCATAGACGGTGTTGACAGCACACTGCTTCCCCCTCCTGAGACGCCGGATGGTGGTCCAGAATCTCTTCGAAGCCGTCCGGAAGTCGTTCTCCATGGCCTCACCGAACTCCTCCCATGCCCGGGTTTTTGCCTTGGCAACCACCGAAGCTGCATTCCGCTTGGCCTGCCGGTACCTGTCAGCTGCCTCCGGAGTCCCACTGGCCAAAAAGGCTCGATAGGACTCCTTCTTCAGCTTGACGGCATCCCTCACCGCCGGTGTCCACCAGCGGGTTCGGGTGTTGCCGCCACGACAGGCACCGACGACCTTACGGCCACAGCTCCGATCAGCCGCCTCAACAATAGAGGCCCGGAACAAGGCCCACTCGGACTCAATGTCCCCTGCCTCCCCCGCCACATGGTCGAACTTCGCCCGGAGGTGGGAGTTGAAACTCTTTCTGGTGGGAGACTCTGCCAACCGTTCCCAGCAGACCCGCACAACACGCTTGGGCCTGCCAGGTCTGACGGGCATCCTCCCCCACCATCGGAGCCAACTCACCACCAGGTGGTGATCAGTTGACAGCTCCGCCCCTCTCTTCACCCGAGTGTCCAAAACATGCGGCCGCAAGTCCGATGATACGACTACAAAGTCGATCATCGAACTGCGGCCTAGGGTGTCCTGGTGCCAAGTGCACATATGGACACCCTTATGTTTGAACATGGTGTTTGTTATGGACAGTCTGTGACGAGCACAGAAGTCCAATAACAAAGCACCACTCGGGTTCAGATCGGGGGGGCCGTTCCTCCCAATCACGCCCCTCCAGGTCGCACTGTCGTTGCCGATGTGAGCGTTGAAGTCCCCCAGAAGAACGAGGGAGTCCCCAGAAGGGGCACTCTCCAGCACCCCCTCTAGGGAGTCTAAAAAAGGTGGATACTCTGGACTGCCGTTTGGTGCATAAGCACAAACGACAGTCAGGTTCCGTCCCCCCACCCGAAGGCGGAGGGAGGCTACCCTCTCGCTTACTGGGGTGAACCCCAACGTACAGGCGCTGAGCCTGGGAGCAATAAGTACTGCTACCCCTGCCCGGCGCCTCTCGCCATCGGCAACTCCAGAGTGGAAGAGAGTCCAGCCCCTCTCAAGAGGACTGGTTCCAGAGCCCAAGCTATGTGTCGAGGTGAGTCCGACTATATCTAGTCGGAACCGCTCGACCTCGCACACCAGCTCAGGCTCCTTCCCCACCAGAGAAGTGACGTTCCACGTCCCTAGAGCTAGCTTCTGCAGCCGGGGATCGGACCGCCAGGGTCCCCACCTTCGGCTGCCACCCAGCTCACATTGCACCCGACCACCTTGGCCCCTTCCACGGGTGGTGAGCCTATGGGAGGGGGGTCCCACGTTGCCTTTTCGGGCTGTGCCCGGCCGGGCCCCATGGGCGCAGGCCCGGCCACCAGACGCTCGCCATCGAGCCCCATCCCCAGGTCTGGCTCCAGGGTGGGGCCCCGGTAACCCGCGTCCGGGCAAGGGAAACTGGGATCCAATGAAATTATTCTCCATAATGGTCTTCGAGCCACGCTTTGTCTGACCCCTCCCCCAGAACCTGTTTGCCTTGGGTGACCCTTCCAGGGGCATAAAGCCCCCGACAACATAGCTCCTGGGGTCATTGGGGTACGCAAACCCCTCCACCGCGGTAAGGTGGTGGCTCCAGGAGGGGATTTGGAACATTTTGCGGCATCTAAATTGCAGGCTCAAACTGCCTTTCAGACATTTTTTAAAGTGTATTTTTTTAGAGGTAGCTACCTTAACAAAGGCAAATAAAGTTACAGTATGAATGAACAGTGCAAAGTGCTTCTGTAAACGGCACACAGCAAATACTTATATAAAAACAACGATTAACTTAAGAGATATCAGAATATTTTAAAAATAAGCACTCTAAAAGGAAATAAGTAAAATTATTTGTGCAAGTTAATGTCCTGTTTTAATGTTACAGAGTCAAGTAGTGCTTGTATTACATACACTGATCATCACTGTAACGGAAGTGGATGTGTAGTAGGAACGCATGTGTGTATGTGACCAAAAAATAAAATCCCCCATTAAAAAATAAAATTGAATTTTGTGGGAAAAAAATGGGGGATTTTATTTTTAGGTCATATCTCACAGCCCTATGCCATAGGTACCTTATATCTCCAGACAGGAGAGAAATTAATTCTTCCAGCAGTGGGTGTCGTCACACAAGTATTTTGATAGGGGCTAAGGGGCTGCATGAGTGATGGATAATTAGCTCTGGCTTTAGTACAGGTCTATTTACACAAAACGTATTCAAGTCTTTTATAAATGCTAAATAACACCACACATTTCATTTCCAAAAAATTAATGAAAAATAAAACAAGTACGTGTTTTTGGGTAATCCTTTTATCTTGATTTTCTTATTTTGATAAGTGTGAGAGGCCATAATTGGAATTACAACTCAATGATCAGCCCTTTTCTGAGAATAATCCGTTTGTATAATCTGTCTTCCTGGTTGTTGCTGCAAAATATTCATTTCATCATCAACTCCCGGAGAGCTTTGAGGAAGGTTTGTGTCCTTTGCTGTTTTAAGAATTTTAAGGACATATTTAATATTTATGAAATTCATTTTTGAAATATCATGTTAGGGGACAAAATTATCAATGTTTTACTGAGAATTTGCTGCACTGGCACCATGAACATTGACTGAGTAATCCACTTTGTGTCAGATTAGGTGCTTCTCTTCAGCTTCATGTATTAACTTAATTTTATAAGAAATAGCAAAAAGTAAAAACTAAACTTTTAAAACTTGTTGTCCTCAACTCAAATTTTGTTATGGCTTTTTAGCAAACCACCTGTTTGGTATGGTGGGGGTTGTATCTCATTTTTGGGTCAAAGGTTTATCAAATGAATTATGTAGCTGAAAGAATATTTGGACTTTGTGATCAATTTTTGTTAAGTCTATTTGAACAATATCCTCAGGAGCTTTGTAATATGTTTAGAGCACCATATGCTGCAAAATGGTTCTGACATCTCCTTTGCTCTGTGTTCAGTAATTAGTTTTTTTTTTAATAAAAAAAATCCTAAACTGCAGGTTTCTCTTCATTTACTTCCTAGATTTGTTGATATAGGTAGGTTCAAAAACACATTAAAAAATACCAGACTAGGATGGTATGAAGTTAAAGACAAAGGTGTGAGTTGAAATAGTGTGTAGATGGATTTGTACTGTGGATAATGTTCAGATTTTTCGTTACAGTTTGCAGTTAGCTGTATCAAGCTGTATTATTTGGTGTTTCTTTGAATGCCTGAGACTTAAATTTTTTGAGTTCATTTCTGGAAAAAAGGGGTCGGACTAGATAAATCATGTACTTCATCCTACACCCTTTTCGAACAAAAAAAAGGGATGCATTGTGAAAATTCTGTACTGATCTTGATCTGCTGTATCGTTCGGTTTTGTCTTATAATGTATACATATATATATATGTATATTGTCTAATTTTAAAGATGTTCAAAATAAAATAAAAAAAATATAAAATAAAAGATACATTAATACTAAAAAATCCTACTTTAAGTATTATTAGCTGATGTTAGAATCTGTGCAGGGATCTGTGAAAGAATAAAAAACCTCTCATGTTTCTGTCCATTGCTGTTGCAGGTCTTCTATCAACAATGGAGGTGACCACAGCCTCTTCATATGATAGCAGTACAACAACAAGTACATCTGTCACAGATGGAGCTGAGGCTACAGTGCAGGATTCAGCACTGGGACAGCTTCTGAACACCATATCACTCATTGTTTACTGCCTGACCTTCATTCTCGGTGTGCTCGGAAATGGAGCAGTTATCTGGGTGATCGGCTTCAAGATGAAGAAAACGGTGAACACAGTTTGGTTCCTCAACCTCGCTGTGGCTGACTTCCTCTTTGTTGTATTCCTGCCACTGAGTTTGACGCAGCTGGTTCTGGACAATCACTGGCCATTTGGGACTTCGATGTGCAAATTCAACAGCATGGTGAACTCCCTGAACATCTTTGCTAGTGTCTACATCCTAGTGGTGATCAGTGTGGACAGATGTGTGTCTGTGGTGTGGCCTGTGTGGTGGGCCCAGAACCATCGAAACGTGCTGAAGGCGTCCTGTGTGAGTCTGAGTGTTTGGATGCTGGCTCTGATTTTCAGCTTACCAGACCTTGTCTTCAGGGAAACACTAGTGTTTGAGGGATATGCCACCTGTTTCATAGACTTTTCCCTCTCTGATGACTATGAATCTCCATCTGTGCATGAGCTGGCATTGTATCGTTTTCAGGCCATAGCCATCACCCGCTTCATGCTGGGATTTGTAGTCCCCTTCACGGTCATTGTGTCCTGTTACGCGGTGATAATCCATCAACTCAGAAGAAAGCGCGCCCTGGGCAGTCAGTCAGGTCGAACCTTTAAGATCATCGCTGCAGTTATCACCATGTTTTTCTTCTGCTGGGTCCCCTTTCACATTCTTGTTCTAATTGAACTGGCCTATTTCAAGAATAATTCTGAGAATGAAACATTAGAGCATGTCCTACAAATCGGGTTCCCTATAGCTTCCAGCTTGGCCTATGCCAACAGCTGCCTAAACCCGTTGATCTATGTGTTTGTGGGCCACGATTTCAGACAGAAAGTCTGCAAATCCATCCGTGCTGTGATGGAGGCAGCCTTGCAAGGTGACGTTTCACCCTCTCACTCTCCCTCTCGCCCATGAGAAGTCACTGCTCTATACCAAAGACTTCATGACAGTGTGGGCAAAATACTTGAGCTTCTCTTTGAGAAGTGTTTAACCCTTGGGTACCACACTAAAACACACCCTTTCGTCCTGTGTTGGCTGTTAACAGCCACTAACGCTAGCTGCTGTATGAACATATCAAATACATTTTTTTTGTTCAAATCTCTTCATCAAGGTCAGTCCTGATCAAAACTAGTACAATTTTTTTTGTGGATTTTAACCCTTTAAATGCCAATTCCATAGGTGACGTCATTGATTTGGTGGGAAAAAAAACAAACACAAAATGATAGATTTTTAATATTAAAAAATTATCGGAGGCTGTAGATTTTTTACGTGCTTTCACACTCTTGGATATGTCAAAGATTAATAAAAAAAATCGGCTTTGATGCATATGTTTTTGCGTGGCATCAGATTTCAGTTTTACACTCTTTGGTCCCATTTTGGCTGTGAACAGCCACTAACTTTGGCCTCTGAAAAACATTACAGATAAATATTTTCTTCAACTTTTTTATGCTCAAACCTCTTCATCAAACTCAACCCTGATCAAAAATATTGAATATTTAAAAAAATTATGAATTTTCACCCTTTAAATGTCAATTCCATAGGTGATGTCATTGATTTGGTGGAAAAAAAAACACAAAATGACAGATTTTTAATATAAAAAATGATCAGAGGCTGCAGATTTTTTACATGCTATCACACTCTTGGGTATGTCAAGGATTAGTAAAAATATGGGTTTTGATGCATTTCTATTTTTTGCGCAGCATCAGATTTTAATTTTTTACTCCCCACTGACTCCCATTAAAATCATGTATTTTTTCCACCAAATCAGTGACATCACCTGTGAAATTGGGTTAATAAGGGTTAAAATCATTTTTTAAAATATTCAATATGTTTGATCATGGCTGACCTTGATGAAGAGATTGAGCCAAAAAAAAAAGAAAAAAAAAGATTTATCTGATCTTTTTTTTTTTTTTTTTTACAGCAGCCAGAGTTCGTGGCTGTTAACAGTAAAAACAGGATGAAAGGGTATTTGATTTGTCCACAGTGTATTTTTAACCTTGTAAAATTTTTGTAATCACATTTTTAAAATTTACGAATACTTAAGGTTCCTCACCAAAAATTATTTCACTCTATTAAATAGAGTGAAAGTTATGGTCAAATAAGTTGTAAATATTACCCCCTAGTGGCTGCAAACAGCCACGTAGACCCCCAAGGGTTAAGAGAAATATTTCATCCATTAAACGTCTTTTTTAATTTGTCAAGTTTTACAAGAACTAGTCACACTGTAGACATCGGCCCACACATGATTACTGAAACAAACCGAGTTGAGCATCAGTCTATGCTGCTTTTTAACAAAACTCACTGTATACAATTAGCTAAGTTAGTGTTAGTGACTTGCTGTCAGTGAAATTATGGCACTGAATTGATCTGCCTGTATGCACTGGAACATTCCATGACCACCCTGTGTTTAAGGACATCTGTATCAATATCGGCTGAATAATTGTAATATCAATATTCAATTTTGATTAACTGTATTGTCAGCAAATGAAATACTGTACATATACTGTACATAGTATCAGACACCTGTTGAAAGATCAGTCTGTTTGGACAATATTAAAGTTGCTTAACTGACCATATGCCTGAGAGTTTTTCTTTCATGCTTTTAACCTGGGGCTGTTTCATTTGTTTTTGTGTAACTGGTTTCTGCTTATTCAGTTTGCTACCAATACAAATGTCACTAAACAGTTATGGTAGGACAGCTTGGAAACAGGACATGGAATATGTAGAACAAATGGTGTCATTTCTACTAGGCTTGAGCAGCTTTAGCCTCGTTATACTTAAACCTCAAATATACTCACCATAAACTGTGCAATTCTCCAACAATGTGTAATATTTCCATGTGTAATTACTTTGTGAATGTGTAAAAAAATCTTATGGTGTTGTTTTTTGTTTTTATACGTCTAGTTTGTTATACATTTATAATGATAAACATACTGCTTTTTTATACTTAGGTCTATGTTTTATTTATCAGTGCTGTGTCCTTTGCTGCTGTAACACTGCAGATTTCCCCATGTGGGACGAATAAAGGTTTACTCTATTCTGTTCTTCTTCTACACTGCACCTATACCATGGTGAATCACGCCGTCCTGAGCAAAGTGTCCATGTTTCTGCTATATTCATTAAACACACTCTGCTTGGTTGTCTATAAGAAACAATGGTGACCGAAACACACCATGTGATGTTGGAGCAAGTGACCAATAAATATGGAAAGCAGTGGACTAAAACGCAATTACAGAAAAGAGGAAAAGAGAGGAGACATCTGAGGAGTTGAAATTCATGTCTGCTGATGCAGCTGAGGCAGAGGAAACACACAGAGGTTGTTTGGCCACTAAATGAGACCAAAATGAGAAAATTTAATACTTATACATCAGAAAGTAAATCTAAAGTTGTGGTTTGACTTCAAAACAGTGTTCATTTTGACAACAAATTTCAATTTAGTTTAAGATGCAGTCTTTGCCGAAAATATATTATATTTTTAGTCATTTTTTAGTCATCTAAATTGTTCAAGTTTTAGTTTATGAAATTTCACAACATTTAAGTGGATGAAATCTACTGTAAATTTAGTCGACTAAATCTTATAACATCTAATAATCACCTTTATTTAAGCTACCTGGCAGAGCATCTCAGTTACAATACCAGAACTGACAACAAACAGTGAACCTGCTCTACATGAATATATCAATTCATAAAGAGAGGAGCTCTGATTGGATCGCTCCACAACTTATCCCACCACCACCAAGCTAAGGCAGCTGTGATTGGATGTCCCTCTTAACTCATCCAACCTTTCCACACAAGCAAAGTAGCTGTGATTGGATATATTCCTAACTTGTCTCTACTTTCTACATGACCAAATTAGGTCTGATTGGATTAAGTCTGTCAAACATTTTAGTCTAGTTTTTATTTGTTGATGAAAACGTCAGTTAATTTAGTTTTTGTCCACGTGCACTTGTTTTTATTAGTTACTGTCTAGTTTTTGTCAGGGGAAAAAAGGTTGTTGACGAAAACTATGACGAAAATAATTAGTCAACAAAATTAACACTGGTTGTGCGACCAGTGTTTGCATTTCTAAGAAGTAAGGAGTGATCAATGGTATCAAACGCTTTACATAAATCAATAATCCACCTTCTACAAACTCGCGATTGCTCCTTAATCCATATTGATGGTTATGTAGTAAGTTATTTTTCTCAACAAAGGCATCAGGTCTATTTAAAAATAATTTTTCAAGTATTTTAGAAAACTGAGGTAACAAAGAAATAGGTCTGTAGTTTTCTTATTACTGTTTTTATAGACTGGGATCACTTTAGTCGGGGAAAGAATCCCTTTGAAAGGAAGTTAAATATTTATAATTTTTATATCCTCTCTTGGAGACACTAAATCACTCCCTCCACTCAGCGTTATTATCCTTCTTGCAGCAGTAACACAAAATCTTACCGTGACCCCTGCATTTTTGAAGGCCTCGTTGATGCCCTCCAGGTAGTCCGGCAGCAGGTCCAGGAGGCAGGTGGCCAAAAAAACTCCTCCGGCGAAACAGCTGATCAGACTGAGCAGCTTGCGACGTGTATCTGAAAAGCAAAGATCCTGTGTGAATGCAGAAGCTCCCGAGCAGGCTGAGGAGTTTGGACCTGAGCTGGACTTGTTCTGAGTTTCTTACCGGGGTCCACGCTGCAGCGACCCGCCCCCCTGACGATGCAGAGCGGCAGGAATCCAAACAGCAGGGAGACGGACAGCAGCACCACCAGAGCTCCCAGTTTGATCTCCAGGGCGGGGACGGCGGCCGGGTTGGCCAGCAGCGCCGCCGTTTCCCTGCGGAGGGCGGAGGACATCTTTGGCTCCTCTGTCACTTTGGAAACAGGTGGTGAGGAAGAGGAGGAAGAGGAGGAGGAGATCTAGACCAGCTCCATCAGACCACGCCGAAGAGGAGAGAGTCTGTGGCACAACAGATGATAAGTTTTTACACGGATCCTCATACAGCTGCAGATACAAACACATTAAACAAATACAAAACCTGTAAAAAACACAAAACTACGATCAAAAAATGAAGTCACAGCCAGTGCTAGTTTTGACTGCACGGTTTAATTTAGTTTTAGTTCTTTTGGCTAAAATATCTTTTAGTCATAATTTAGTCATCTAAATTGTTTAAATTTAAGCCTTGTTATAGTTCATGAAATTTCACAACATTTTAGTCCATGACATCTACTGTAAATTTAGTTGACTAAAATATGAAGTGTAAAGGGTAAGGCATTTTTATGTTTCCTTGAATTTCTGAAGTCATGTTTTACACTTGGATAAAATTAAACATCTAATAACCCTTTATTGAATGCTAGGAAAGTCTGAATGTATAAATGAACAGAAACAAATTGAACTTTTGTGTGAAATGCAGTCATCCAACCTTTCCACACAACCAAAGTAGCTGTGATTGGATATGTTCCTAAATTGTTCCTACTTTCTACATGACCAAATTAGGTCTGATTGGATTAAGTTTCTGTCAAACATTTTAGTCTAGTTTTTATTTTTTGATGAAAATGTCAGTTAATTTAGTTTTTGTCCATGTGCACTTGTTTTTATTAGTTACTGTCTAGTTTTTGTCAGGGGAAAAAAGCTTGTTGACAAAAAAATATAATACTTAGTCAACAAAATAAACACTAGTCACAAAATACTCTCAGCTACTACACACTGATGTGTGAATGCAGCTTCAGGTGATTTTGGTTTAACTAATTATTTAATAATTTCATGCTTTCTGACCAAATACTCGATTATTTCCTGCTTTTTCACATTCATAATTCAGGAAATTTCATTTTTTCATTCTTTAAGTTTGTTTATGTTGGCAAGTATTTCATAACCCTGCTTCAAATCAATTCAAACAACTTTATCAATCATTCATGTAGCAATTATTTTGGAGAAGCTTGTACAAACCACAATTCCAATGAAGTTGGGATGTTGTGTAAAATGTAAATAAAGACAGAAAACAAATCTTTTTCAGCAATATTGAATTGAAGACACTACAAAGACAAGATACTTAATGTTCAAACTAAAAACAATATTTGTTTCTTGCAAATATGAACCCATTTTGAATTTTGAATTTGATGCCTGCAACATGCTTCAAAAAAGCTAGGACAGGGGCAACAAAAGACTGGGAGAGTTGAAAAATCCTCAAAAACCACCTGTTTGGAACATCAACAGGTGAACAGATTCAAAGGAAACAGGTGAGTGTCAGAATTTGGTATAATTGGAGCAGCCGTTGGTTCACCACCTTGTAAACAATTGTGTGAGCAAATAGCCCAACAGTTTCAGAACAACGTTTCTCAATGTACAACTGCAAGGAATTTAGGGATTTGATCATCTACGGACCATAATATCATCAAAAGATTCAGAGAATCAAGAGAAATCTCAGCATGTAAGCAGCAAGGTCAAACACCAACACTGAATGCCCATGACCTTGATCTCTGAGGCAGCACTGCATCTTTCTGTAAAGAGTATCAGCACGTGGGCTCAGGAACACTTCAGAAAACCATTGTCAGTTAACACAGTTCATCTCTACATCTACAAGGTCAAGGTCAAACTCTACCATACAAAGACAAAGACAAATATCAACAACACCCAGAAACACCGCCGGCTTCTCTGGGCCGAGCTCATCTGAGATGG